>JZLH01S0101563.1:182808-196046 GCA_001188425.1 Eucidaris tribuloides
TAGCCTTATGTTGGGGGAAAGCATGTTTGGCGGCCCTTAATGAACAATACCAGAATACACTTATGGAAGAGGAACTGGTTCCCAATTTTATTCCTTATAAATACTTATGGAACCATCCAAAAACTAATGTACTGATAAGGAGAAGAGAACATTCATACCATCATGTTAGTGCAAACTTGGTCAAAACGGATCAAAAACAGTTACATTCGTTGTCCAGTGATAAAGATGGCTATTCGAGTTCAGAACCTGCTGGCAAAAAAATACAGAGTCGCACAAAATGTTCACACAGCAACAGATTTGGACTCTAAGATACTGCTACGCTGAGTGATCACAGTGTTACTCGATGAAAATTGCCCAAATCTATTCAGTGTCATTAGTGGGTTCTCTTGTAAACACTCTGTGACAAGCATGTGTCGTTCTGTCAAAGAGGGAGTTATTTTTTATTCAAAAAAGGTGGAGGTGTGTAATTTTCTACCCATGTGAGAGAGAAAATCGGTGTGGTATCACAAGGTGATTCAACTGTGATTCGCGATATTACGTTGGGTTTGAATTTTTATGTTTATCGATATCATTCTCAGTAATCATATACACAAGTTCATCAAAACCTTGGTCTTCCTTGTACCCAGATGATTTGCTTTCCTCTATGTATCATGTCAGTATTGAAAATATTAGAATGAAATCCTTCACAAAACACAACGTCGATTGTGGGTGCAGTTGTGTTGCATGGTAAACCTACTGCAATACACGTGGATTTGGGTCCCATTTTCATAGTCACAGTTTGCATCACCGTGTGGTTATTGAGTGCAACTCAGCTTCACTGTGAATTACTTTGTGCCCTTTCGGCATCTTGCCTGACTATGGTTTTACACCCACTAAGCTTGGATTGATCCATTTCATATTGTGGGAACACTGCGTTGAATACACTGTTAACCCTGTAGACACGATTGTTTCTTCGGTATTTGATAATTATATCACCTCAAGAGTTGTAGATAGTGGCTTGTTCAGGTCAGGGATCGCATGATACTGATGCACAAACAACCAAATACACGCGAATCAACATGGTCGATATTACTCAGCTATCAGCTTAATTTTTTTCTTTTGCTGCTAGAGATAAAACAATTGCCCAAAGATAAACCGAGTTCGTTTTATATAATGTCATAATCCGTTTCTCGCTGTGTTTTTCACAGATATCAAAATTCCGTTGTTTTCGCGGTGTAATTTGCCATTTTACCGACTTGCTATGTTTTTGTTTGGTTTTGGGACGCTAATTAAACGGTAACGATAATTCCTTTGCTTTATTGTGCATCTTGTTGGTGAAGCTAGCTTTAGTCTTATTTCAATTAATACTATTAATTCTACTTTGGGCAATTCTTAAGGCATGATTTTTGGGGATTAAAATGCTGTTATTCACGCGTTATACGTAAGTTCCGTGAATTTCGGCGCGAACTTTCGGTCGTTACTACAAAAGACATGCCCTCATGTATGACGCAATACAAGCGGTTCATATTGCCGTGTCACGACAATCTACTGTGATCTCTCAAGTGATTCTGCGCTACACACCACCGGTTCAGCTGCTAAATACCTCAGGGTTTTCAATGTAAGAAAACTGGAAGGAATTAGTATGGGTCTCTAAACTCTTTAAAATGATTGAGATGGATGTGCCTCGTTGGGGTTATTCACACAATCGCAGTGTCTGCGGTTAAAGATCTGTTTGGATGTTGCCTGCTAAAGGTCAACGCCAGCGTGGGTTCACCTCCTTATCAAAGCAGTGGAATGTACTTCGACACGAAATTTATGATGTGCACACTATGAACTAATGACTAATAACCGCTGGGAAGTGGATTGTGTGCTTTCGTGTCACGAGTGTCAATTCGTTGTGTACGGCGCTTTTAATTACTCCGTGTGCATGTGTGCGATATATATCCCACTATAAATTTCACACAATCAAACACCAACACAAACACTACGGTGAACACGCAGCACATAACCCACATATTGTACTATAAGTTCATGAGTTTTTAGGTGTCAGTCCGTTAAATTCTTCTTTCGAGGAGGTGGGGATCAGGTAATTGTTCTCTCCGATCCCGGTGGGCCCGCATGTGATCTTCAAAAGCCACAAAAGTTTGTATGATACCTGTATGAAACCACACGTACAACAGTTAGTGCTTTCAGAGTCACGTGTCACTCATTTGGAAATCCGTCTTTGACGTTGTACGCCAACACACATATTTTGCTTCAAACACGAAGAATTACAGCTCGTTCCGGTTTATCAGATGATGAGATCGCTTCTTCTGCGTGACTTAATTGAAGCAAGATTACTTTGCTTGGCATGCATGTTTTCAAATCAGCGTGTTTCTATGAGTCTCGCATTACTATAGAAATCATACGCGAATTGTGAAAAACTGGCATGTTTCCGGAATGAACAGGGCTAATGAGATAGATCAGAGAACAATAGCTAAAAACGAATCAGCCTATGCTTCCCGCCATTAGCCCGTCTTTCTTAGCGTAGAATAGTTAGAGCAAAGGCAAATATCCTTTTTTATTGTAAGATAATAGCGGACGAGATATGACCATGATACGTATAAGACGCAATAGAAACACAGCCCGTCTGCAGGATATTGCGCCGTTAGAATAACCCTAGTAATCAACAAAACCACTGTGATCGGCATAAATGACCACCTGGCTGCAGCCGCGCGTTGTGTTTGAGTGAGCAATTTGACCTCGGTCATCCACAATATCCTCGCGGCAACCAGTCAGGACCTCTTAGCCGGTAATCGTATGATCCCGGGTACGATCAATTCGAACTATATCGCAAAAATGCATCCAATAGAAAACGCACCGGGATAACCGCGAAAATAATACGGTATGCTCATAGAAAACACGCTAATAGTCTAGTCCTTCCAGAAACTGAACGTACATTGCCAAAATCAAATTCATTCAAAACGCATATTCTGTTTTCTGACGGAGGGAGTCAGTGTTCAAAGATACTTCTTAGTTTCAAAACCACATGAAGACATAGCGCTGATTGTATTGCCAGGCCGCGTTTTAGTCTCAACATTGGACCTTGTAGGCTATGTTGTAAACTGAAGAAACACATCATAGTTTGCTTCAAACAGGAAGCGATATGTTCAGTCGTCCTTTATCATAGAGTTTTGCGCTTCTGCGAAGTCCTAAAAGCCTAGATCTTACAGTGATTTGCCTGCACAGTTTTCACGAAATGTCTGTCCCTTACAAAAAACTGAAGTGAAAAATGCCAGAAATCAACTTAACTGAAATACTATTTGTTTTCATTACTGAAGGGGTCAGTGTTGTTCTCTTCCATAAGTACACGAACTTAGGGAGTTCAAAAGACCACACAGTATATGACGTACTGAATGAAGCCATACTGTTCTAAGCGAGTGCCAGATCCGCGTTTTCATGTTCCCACTTTGACCTTGTATGCCTACGTGTTTACAACAGAAAGCACACATATTTTGCTACAACAATAAACTTCTTCAATCGTCCTCGCTTTACAAGAATAAGATTGTGCTTCTTCGTCGCTGCTAAGAGCCAGTTCACAGCTGATTCATGCATGTTTTCACAATGTCTAGTCTTTATTACAGAAACCTTGAAGTGAAAATGCCCAGAAATCAACCGATATTTTGTTTATCCATAAGCGTGTGATGTGCATATTTCGGCATCGACACTGCTATGTTCATAATAAAACGCTACCAAAAAGAAACAAAGTTATAAAGATGGTCCAAAATGGGGAAAATTCTACAGAAATCCTGATATTGACGAGTTTCAAAACCATCCAACTAAGTCATGGAATATCAAACTAGTATATTCTTTCTTACACTTTTATATTTCTCAATTTCTTCCCAATTCATCTTATTGATATATACTTTACTTCATCATTCAACACTGTTCATTAATAATGAATGGGTAAATGAAGGACAAATTAAGACCTGCCGATCCATAATCATCTGGTGAACTAGAGGGTCAGGCTGTGATAATTGAGCCCCACACCGATCGAGGTCGGCTTGAACGATCTCATTGCGCATTAACAGGAAATGAAAAAGAATTAAAGGTGCCCCAGTAACCGCACGGTCAGGTCCATATATAACTTGCCCAAATCCCACTGACACTATCTGACCTCATTTACCAACCACCAAAATAATCTTAGCCCTCATAAATCGATAGAGACACAATTGGTCCAGAATGTTGTGGAATGAATTTACCTGATAATATTCAAACTCGCTACATCTCTTTAATTTCTCTTTAAGCTCTTAGTAAACAAAATCTTGTATCCGAATATTTGTACAACTTCTCCCTGAACTCACCGCAATGCACGCATGCCAAATTTTGTTTTCATTTCTCTCCCTCTTTCCACATTTTACGTATCTTCTCAATTTGCTCTTTCATCAATAAAAAGAATTCGATTTGTTGCTATACGTGAACCTTCATTCATACAAAACGGATCTTGACATATAAATGTGATATTCAGGGTTTCGTTTTTACATCAGTTCACTCTCCAGAGATGGAAAAAAAAGATCGAAGAGAGTCAAGAAAGTTCAGATGAAGTACATTAGAAAGATTTTCGCATGTAGGAGTAATAATAAGCATTATTTTGATATAAATCCGAAACCATGACATATATATTCACGTCTTCAGAATCTCTGCCTCCGGAGATACGAGTGAAGGGGTTCCATGGCTCCACGGAGGAGAAAATAGATTTCTCATTATATCAGAACAATCGCACTGCAGAACCCGTGAAATCAATTTACCGATCGCAAAAATCTATTCCTATGTAATTGGCACATCAGTGGCGCTTGAAAAACTAATGCAGGCAGTGGTACGCTCCAGAGTGAAAGTCTTCGTGATGAGAGATAAATGATTAATGATAATTCTAAAGTTGAAAGGTAGTCCTAGATGTGGGAAATCATTATCATATAGCAAGTGGACTAACGTCCGATGGATGACCGACGAACGATCTTGCGGATTAATCTTGCAGCACTATTAATGTATACCGATGAGAAGCTTTTGCTTTCTTGAACCACATATCGCCACAGGCTAAAAGGTTTCTGCAGAAACGTACCTGAGGAAAAACGTTCCTGCTATAACCATTTTTATTTCAGTCAGGAATGTATTAAATAGTATTCTTTATTTACTGATAGATTTCGTTTTTTGTGATATTGTCGATGAGATGTATAAAACTCAGTCGCAAATTTGCCTTATGAAATACTTTTCAAACTTGTTGTTTGCACGTCCTTCGGACGCACCTGTTGGGAAATAATATTTGGGAATAAAAGTGGTGGGGGGGGGGATGGCATTCGCTTTCTCGGTCCTATTTTCTTGTGATCTTTGTTAACCGAAATTTAATCAGTCTGATTTAAAATGCGTTAGAACAGAAATTAAAACCAAACACTGCAGTGACGAAACCTGCTGCAAGCATTAAGTATAGTACATACAGGCAATTCGGAAATGCATAGTGCTAAGAGGATATTCTTAACGATATTGTTCTCGTAGAATGTTGAGAAATTTCAGAGCGCGGCTCACAACTACGGCTTGCAAAAACTGAACTATTATTTTCGAACCTTTTTGATCTGGCGCATCGAACAAGGACTATTGTTCAAACGAAAGTATTTTACTCCCGACACTTATCCATTGGATACTTGAATTTAACATTATCAGAGAAGATAACACTCTTTTTTGAATGGACATGACCTAATGTTATTAATTTTAACTTATGCCAGGGGGAACAAGGGTCATATAGTAAAAAACCGTTTCAAGTACTTTGTACCAATCAGTTTGTGTAAAAGAACGGATGGATGGCTACGTCAATTGCATATGTACATCAGATTAACAAACCAATCAATGAATAATCTTAACTGCTTCAAATTTTCAAGATATAATACACCTATCAAATTTGTAAGACGCACCCCTCGACCCTGGGGAATGGTGGTCACTCTGTCAAACGTGAATCGGAATTTTCAATATACCAGACGCACTGGTTGTCTCGACTAATGACGGACCATTTTTTTTTTACAATGGACTGTTGCTAAGCCTATTATAAACGTATACAAACTGACGCACCCAATTCACCAAGCTGTGACGACCAATGTCCATACAGGTACCCGGTCATCATTTATTTGTTCGTAAAATGAACCCATCCATGACGACACATATCGGGGGATCGAGGTGCCGTCGTCATTGATAGGGTGTATTATCAAAAAAGTGAGTATAATATTACTTTTATTTCAACTATTGTGAACATGAGAACATGGTAAACCTCTACTGATATTCTTTAGGAAAAATTGTAGAACTATATCCTTATCCTCACAGCCCTTATACTCAGCGTGACGCAATTGACTCACTAACAAACCAGAGTGAAGGTAGGTACAAAGACACCGATGAACAGATAATGATAGAGTCCAAGTGACTTAAATAATAACAATGGTGTTTGCGGCCCGTGAAGATGTGTGGGTGTCTGTCTATGCTGTCTCTTATTATGTTTGTGCATGTACTGTGCTGTCTGTCTGTCGGTGTCTGTGTATGTCATTGGAACATCTTTACATACATGTATTGACTGAATAGATTTCAGCGATAGGCCTCGGAACCATCATTACTTCGATTTTGTTATATTGCAATATCGCAGGTAAATAAGCTACACTGCCCTAAAATTTAATAACTTGTGTATTTACGCATCATTACTTACCGATATTTTCAGTTAAACGTGTAAATTACGCTATTTGTACTAGTAATGGCTATGTACTTACTTACTCTGAAATATACAGAAATTTGCTTGCAACCCAGGAGCCAATAAATTCCTATGAATTCCACTGCATTTGCTCTATGTATAAGCGTGCATATTAACACTTTTTCACCAGCAGTTCAATCATAAGACTTGTTCAGCATGTATTGTACGTCCGCTCCAAGCGACATTAAGAGAAGTCGGTCAGAGTTTATTGAAGAAGATTAATTTCACTGACCTTTTACCAGGATGCACAAGCAAGTAATAATCTGTGAAATAACAGTATGAACGTATAAATCAACACTACTTTAATTTGGGATTAACTATAGGCAGCCTATATGATCGCGCAGAATTAATTTTGCACCATTCAAGGGTTTTTGGCGGAGGCGTAAAGTTGACCCATTTTGTGATGACCCATTCGGTCAAAACGCGCAGCTATGCGGATAGACGGAGGCAATGGGTCGCGTTGTTTGTAAATTAAACATGTCCTTTCCATTCTCTGGTGGTTGGTCATAATGACCTGTATATTCCCAAGAGAAGTTTGATAGACGTGCTGTCTAACTCAGATGTTAAAGTGTGGAAGGCAATTTATTTAAATATTATATACCGTATTATATATATCATTCAATAATTTCATTCGTTCTCTTTTATTTCCACTGGTCAGAAATTTAAATGAGTATTTACTCAAGTATGTTATCAATAACCTTCCATATATATATTTGACTATAGGTTTAAAGATTGGTGTGTAAGTTAAATATAGGTGAATGACTGTAAAACAGATTATTAGTCAGTGTATTTGGGCGTTTGCTCCTAAAACTACATATTGTCACAAATAAAGATAAAATGTTTAACATATTCACGAGCACCTATAATAGTTTATTTGACCACACATTCCATCATCAGCTTCTAAGAAGAGTGAAATAGAATGAATATAAAAATATTTTTGAACTTCCATTTTTTTTTTTTGCTATAATTAGACATGGAAAATGACTTTTAAAGCCTAATCTTTCATTATTATTGCTTGGTTGTTTTCTGATAGGACACAAATAATTCCGCTGACCATTAAAACACAAACAAACTCGACAATGAAACCTATGTTCCTGGTTTAAGCTGGGTCATGTATAAATAATTGTTTCGTCATTTGTATTAAAACAAATATTTCCCGCTCATACAATAGAATATATTTCAGGTTCTGGGTGTGCATCGTTTATCTACTTCATTAACCTCCAGTGTAAATAATTCCTAGTCTTTATTAATGGCCCTTAATAGGGGATATTCCCGACACTTTCCCGGATCCATTTCTGTAAAGTGAGTGTATCTGAGCAAGTGAACCACATGATGTGATAATGCGTGTTCAAAGAAACCGTTCGAAGGGGAAAATTGGCTTAACTGCGGCGTTTTGATTTAACAGTATATTCGTAAGTACCAACGATCATTAAAAGTTATTTATAAGTCCAAGAATGTTTATCTGGATCTCATGCAGTACCCTGGATTTTACGTCCTGGTAGATCTGAAGCGTATCGTATTTTTGACAGTTTAACTTATATTGATGAAATATTAAGGTGTAAGAAAACTGGAAAGTTTTAATGTATGTATTGTTGTTGTCCTGTGTTATTGATGTCGTGTGTCTGTCTGACTATCTGTGTGTGTGTTTTTTTTGTGTGTGAGTGTGTGTGTGTGTGTGTGTGTGTGTCGTGTGTGTTGTGTTGTTGTGTGTGTGTGTGTGTGTGTGTGTGTGTGTGTGTGTGTGTGTGTGTGTGTGTGTGTGTGTGTGTGTGTGTGTGTGTGTGTGTGTGTGTGTGTGTGTGTGTGTGTGTGTGTGTGTGTGTGTGTGTGTGTGTGTGTGTGTGTGTGTGTGTGTGTGTGTGTGTGTTTGGGTGTGTTTTTGATTGGGTGGGTGATTATTCATGTGTATAAGCGGTAGGTATTTTTGTGTGTAGGTAATCTGCGTATTTACTATGTATGTGTTGGTATGTGTGTTGGTGTGCGTGTTTGTGTGTGCGTTTGTGTGTTTGTTTTACGTGTGTGCGTGCGTTTGTTGTGTTTTTCAATGATTTGCTCTTTTTATAGAATCGCGTTCCAATAGTAGATCTATGGTGACTTCAAAACAATATTTTTTTCTTAATGGTATATATCTCGGTGCATGTTTTAAAGAAGCAAGTTTTCTCTCTGAGATATATATATATATATATATTTTAATGGCCAACAGAAAGAAGCATAGAAATTACGAAGTAACCTATGTAGTATATCGCAGACCCCGCTCGTATTGCGCATTCATTGTAACATTTTGCTGAAAAGCTCAAATTTTTTTAAGTATATATATATATATATATAGCCTTAAGTTTTTAAAATGGCTTCTCTTTGTTACTTTGTACAGATCGTGTACCGCTGAATTAATTCGCGGAAATTGACGTAGTTGAAGAATATCAATCCTGTTATATATGGCTGCTCATGATTTTGAAAGTACTTCAATACACATTTCAAGTGTTTCACTCAGCCAAATTAATACTTGTTTTGTCTCGACTAATGACTGGCACGTGTAACTAGGTGTGCAAAAGGAGTTGGTGTTATTGATGACTACCTATGCCCACCGGTTGAAAAAGTTGAATTTCCAGCAAACTTCTTCACATTTATTTCTCACTATGTCCTGTAGAATAATGCAAGAATTATACTAGCATACAGGACTGTAAATATGAGTTAAGAACCCCACTCCCAACTCGATGTGATCAAAGATTATCATCTGCATAAATCCAAAATATCAATACACGCATCCTAACATGCTTTTGTAGAAACTCTCCAGTCTTGAAAGCTTGAAAGCATTATCTTTCTTAAACATTCTGCCATTCAAGAATATTCAGCTTCGTATACATTCTGAAATAATTTCAGTTGTCATATTTCAGATAACACCGATATCGGTGAAACATCTTAAACTGGTAATAGGTTTCGTTTTGAAAAAAATAACTTTCCATGCATGCAATGTGGCTGAAACAAAGAACGACAGTCAGTCCAGATACAATTTTCCATAATGTATGATAGCAAAGGAGGATCTTGATGTTTAGGCGTGTTGGGCGTGTCTTACTAGACGAAGTAAGGAATAGACTTACGATGTGTAGACAAAACGCCAACAAACCAAACACTGTGCATCCCTTTTTCTGTCAGCATAAACAGTGAATCAAAAGGTGCACAGTCTGTGCGCATAACAGCTGAAAGAAATGTTAAAAACAAATACTATTATTTGATTGTATTTAACTATATGCAGTGACAAACTAGTTTGACTACCACTATGATATTTCCAACATTTCTATTTGGTTGCAGGAAAAGAGGTCATCATTTCAAACTTGCCATGGGGTGTAATTAACTGAAAAAGGGAACAATTTAATCTAGATACCGTATTGGGGTATCGAAATGACATGTGTCATCAAGACATCGTTTTTAAAAGGGAGATAACACTACCATTAACGATGTAGTTTCTACTCCTTCCGTGTATCTATTTTTAAGTTACATCAACACACTTCTGCCAAAGGAAATGAGACGATAGTAACATTAAGGATGAAGTTCGTTAAAGGCATATCTATACATGTTGCATTTGTATAGGTCTTTCCTCTCCGTTCCTTACCTATATTTTATCTTTACTGAAAAGAAGAGTTATGTCACGTTTTGTTGTTCTAGAGGGGTTTCATTACTGACCTGACGATATCAGTCGGGTTATAAAAATGACCTTGGGGGTAGGAAAGACTGGGATAAACAACTGGCAAATCGGAACCATCCGATGGAAGCCGGCGGGTTGGCGATATTAGCCCTCTATCCATCATGCCATTCTTCTCGATCGCTGAGTGAGATTTACACGATTTAGAGAAAGTTTGATTGAAGGGATGTATGGATGACGCAGGTAGAGACACGGACAAAGGACAGGTAGCCTATAGGTAAAGAAGATTAGCATATAACTGTTCTAATACATCGAGAGAAAGGTGTTTTTTTTAAATGATGAGATTAACACAGATGAATACATTGAAGATTGTGTCCATGATGTGGTCACCCAAAAGTGAGCTCATCCACATAATAAGCTAAAATCCTTTATAATGTAAATATTTAACTAAATAGAAAGTTTGATTGGAGGAATATATTGATAACGCAGGTAGAGACACAGACAAAGGAAAGGTAGGTAAAGAAGGTGAGCATATAACTATTGGAATACATGTACATCGAGAGAAATTGGTTTGAAAATAAGATGTTGAGATTAACATGGATGAATACATTATGATATTGTTGTAGACACCAAAAAGTGAGCTCATCCACGAAATAAACTCAAAATCTATTCATAATGTAGATATTTAACTATTTCACTTCTTACAGAGCTTTTGTACAGGTAAGTCTGATTTCATCAGGACCGTTAAAGATTCAAATTAAATAAGAGTCGAACGACACTTTTTTTGAAATTTAAATTTAAACACACCACCATTACACTAGACAGACTGCCTGACGTGATTCGTCTATCTTCAAACTGAGTTCATGCTGATCATAGCTTAGCAAGACAGAAAGACATGTGAAGTTAGATCTTTGATAACAGGCTTCTGTTACCGAGAGGCGAGTTCAGCGATCAGTGGATGAAAGGTACACGTAAAAACGCGTATTTAGCAATATTAAACAATGGTATTTAGAAAGGGATACCAAAGATGTGTTTAGAAAATGTCTATTTAGTTATTGACACCAAGCGTTTAGAAATGGACACCGATGTTTAGCAGTTTTATACATGACGTTTAGTGTTTGGCTAAACACAGTGTTTACAGTGTACAGAGATGGCGTCTACGATTTAGATTATGTTTTACACACGACTTGAGCTAAAAGTCGTTATACAATAGTTTTTCGTTTATATTAAAATCGCAAATTTCGAACACAGTTTTTGGAGTGTTTTTTTCTTTATCTGGATCAAATCTCAGCGAAAAAAAACATTTGGGGATGCAAATAAAAAAACAATACTTTACAGATGATATAACAACGCAATATGAAAAAACTCAAAGTCCTGATTCCTGATAAAAAGGAACAAAAATTTATATAAACATCTGGTCCGTATCCTCGGAATAGCTTCCATTTATTGACGATTCTTATGGGATGTAGACATAGCATAATCATCATCAGGATTTATACGTTGTTAAATGGGACGCCACGTGAGAAGAGAAATCTACGTAATTTGGGAGTTTATTCCCCGCACATGAATGATCAGAAAAACCAACTCGCGTGAGAGATTGTGTTTACATTTCCCGAAATGTCACGGGTTCGAGGAGTCGGGAGGTTGATAGGAAGAGTTTAGTCCTCCCATTGCAAGGGAAAGGCACCTAATCAACAAGACTCTTAATGGAGAGATGTTTTATCTCTATTTTCTCAACGGTTCTTTATTGCTATATACACATCGAGATAAAGGATCTAGCGGAGCTCTTTCGGACACAAAACGTATTCCAGTATAAACACAATACAAATCTCCGATGCAAGGATAGAATGAATAGTCAGAACAGGTTACCTGTTACAGAGCGATACCCGGTATTGACCTTTTATACATCGATTTATAGTGAAAATCACTGTCCATAACTGCATCATTTATTAAATAGCAGATGGTTTCCCAGAGGAAAAAGAAGACATGTAGTTATTCTTGGTAGTCAATAATTGATTCATGCGTATCCATACACCACTGAACTGTTGGTATACAATACATGTACATGTTTTGTGTCTCTTTTTCCTTTGTCAGCTCCCCGGGGGGTCGCTCTCCACACGGCCTGTCTCCCACCCGTGTCCAACAACCTCAAAAATGCACCCTAAACGGCGTAACCTATATAACCAAATTTGCAACCCTAAATGGCGTAACACATCAGAAAAGCTACCCTAAATGGCGTGACTTCTAGGAAATCCACTTATTCTGATACCCTAAGTGGCGTGACTGGGAATCCACTAATTTGATACCCTAAGTGGCGTAAACAGTGAAATCAACTAATTTGATACCCCACCCAAGTGTTCTTCTCATCTAAAACATTATTGTACATTGCGCAACCCGAAGAGGTTCACTTAACAATTCATAAATAATTCTAATTATCAAATGTTCATGTTGGAGATGTTATCAGATCCACAAAAAATTTGCACCCCTAAATGGCGTAATCTACATAACCAAATTAGTGTCCCTAAATGGCGTGACATGTGAAAAAAGGCTACCCTAAGTGGCGATTGCCAGCGAACGGTGCTGAAAAAGCTACCCTTTTTCCAAAAGACGTCGACGACGCCCAAGGGCTGGAAAAGGGACCCTTTACGACGCTTTTTCTGGACGCGGGTGCGTAGCAGGCCATGTGGAGAGCGAACCCCCCCCCCCCGGGGTCAGCTCACCTTTCTGAACGCACCATATCCAAAAGGCCAAGAAAATATACTAATAAGACGTCAGGACGTTGTATAGGGGTTGCAAATCGGTTGTATGGAGGTCATTTAAACCTCATTAAGACAATTTAGTTTGGTTTAACATTTTCCG
>JZLH01S0101569.1:0-10763 GCA_001188425.1 Eucidaris tribuloides
AATTCTGGACAGAAGGAGGCAGCCAAGACGTTTGGACTGATACAAGAAGTACCGGAATCCAGTAGGATCCAAACAGTGGCGAGGTTCACCCACTAACTCAGCCTAACATCTGGGGAATCGCGGCCTGGTGACATTAGGGAGGTCATGGACCAACGTGGAGATGACAATCGAAGGATGAGCATTGTTAGTGTAGATGAGGAGACTTATTGAAGGGAGGTGATGTCAGATAATTCCATTAATCTGTTTGGGCTCTTACTGCGCTGCAAGTAACTTGTTGGCCATAAAATGCACCATAAGCTGGCAAATTAAAGGTAAATGACACGATTGGGGGTAGTCCTCAACTTGGGCTGATACTGACCTCTAGAATCAAGTAAACTATGCAAGGCTTCTCCTGTGAAAATCTTGTAGTCAAACGTTCACTGCATTCTAAAACAAACAATGTCAAATCACTAGTAGCATGGAAACCTGCTGTGTGGCTCTCTATGGGGCTTATTTTTATCCTACCCTGGCAAAGAATAAGATACTCCTATGTTTATGCTTGATTCTCCTTAAGTAAACAAATCAGACAAATCCTCCCACGTGGGAGATCCACATCTGGGCTAGTGAACAGATGGTATATATTTCAACTCATTTTGGTTCTTGGGCGCATTTTCAAGAGTTCCCAATGATGTCACTAACCTTTAAGATATTGTGTTTTCAGACTGTCTTACAGGCAAAATTTAACAAAGTTTCAAGATGAAAAAATCTAAGCTAAATAATCTTTTATTCTACATGTATGTCTGTCTCTGATAAGGTCCCAAAAATGAAGCCGTGAAGAAATTGTACTTCAAAACGATCAAGTGCTATTTAAAAAACTGAAATTCCCTGAGTGACCATTCCAGTGTTTTTCCCCCTAGATTACTGTGTCATAGACTTTTTCTCCACCAGAGATTAACCCTAATCAGGCTGGGCTTTTTTGGCTATGCTATATCTGGGGGGGGCGGATTCCGCCCCCCCCCGAGATCTCGTCCGTCGACCGCGCGATCGCGCTGAAAATCGGCACACACGTCGCCCATCACGTAATCTACAAGACTGCATAGTTTAATTACCCGGAATTAATTTCATATCAATTAATCATGCTAATTTATGCATAAATTCATAATTAAGCTGTAAATCACTAATTATAGCTCCAAAAATGCTAATTTTCATGTCTAGACACTCTTTTTAGCGTTCTTAGCAAATGTACTGAAAAAAAATCCGGAATCAAAATTGATTTCCTATGTATTCTATTGTTTTGTGAATTTCTTATGTATTTCTTTGTTTTTTTGACCTTTTGTTTTCTATTGTTTTTACGATGAAACTTGTCGGGGACACTTTTGCGATCATAAACAGCACAAAATGAATTAATTTCAACCAGTAAAAGTAAGAATAATCATACATTTATGAATTTTGGCTGAAAACACAATTTGTATTGAAATTGTACACAAAATCACGTTTTTGAGCGATTTTTGAGATGACATGCAAGTACAAAATGTTACGTAACTTTGGAACCGTGTACCCGGACGTCGTAAATTTGGTCTCAAAAGATGCGCGAGATTCGAGAGAAAAAAGTCATGAAACACCATGGCAACAGCTTCGCGCGTTGCCAACAAATTGCGCGAAACGTCTAGGGGGGGCGGATTCCGCCCCCCCAGCCTTTTTAGGGTTAAGTCATATGGTCTTATTCATCTGTGTTTATTTTGCTAGTGACGGGATACTGTTTGCATTTTGCATACATACATTTTTGCGATTTTGCATCCAAATGGAAAATTCATGAGTGTCTGTTTAAAAATATTGTTGCATTTGCATTCACTCTGTACAGGAATGTTAGAAAGTGAAAGTGTTCACATTTGTTACGTCACGAAATTCAGGAAAAAATAAAACCACTGCGAAATACTCAGCATATACAGTAACTGTCAAAATGTTTGTGTTGTAGGGTGTTTATTTGACACTATTGTGTAGGTCAGATGTCAATGTTTCAAGATTTTTTTTAAATAGTGCTTCCATAGTCTTAATATTGTGCCTTTATAAAATATAGACCCCAAGCTTTGAAGGGTGTATAATTTGTCTTGGATGGACAATGCAAACCTATTCTAGCTGGCCATTCTGCTGTTATGACAGGACAACTTTCCACTAAATTTGAATTTTTTTACAAATGTTCATTTTTCATGAAAAATACAAATTTACTCTAATGAATGTGTGGGCTAAGTAAAATTGTCTTTCCTTTTACACAATACTACATCAAATGATCTGTTGCAATAGCCTAGATTATTTAAAAAAGTTTAGAGTCAATGGAAAGTTATTCTGGTCTGATCTCACAGATGTAATAACAGTTGTCAACTACATAGGGCAACATTCAAGTCTTTTTAAAAAGTACCTTTTGAGTTGATTAAACAAATTTGGTCTGACTAAAAAAAGTGTTTTACAGAGGCACAGAGATCTGTACATTGATTGACTTCAAATTTGGCTGACAAATGTTCCCCTGTAATACCAAACAACCAAGTTCTTGAATCTTGATAATAATGGCATACCATTTTCCATTATAAGAAATAAGAGAGGGAGGCGTTGTGGCTCAGTGGATAAGACTTCGGTTTCTCGACCTAGAGGTCCGTGGCTCGAATCCATGCCGGGCCATGGCAGTTGTGTCCTTGGGTAAGGCACTTTATCCCCATTATCCCCTCCCTGGGATAGCGGATAGGATGTAAAGCCGGAGGTCCCGTGTTGAGACTGAAACACCTCAGCACGTAAAAGAACCCACGCACTTCATCGAAAAGAGAAGGGTGAAAACCCGGTGTTGTGGTCACATACATGCACAGTATACGTTGGTGAAGTTGGATTACTAAGGGCGAATAGCCTCCTTACCCGTAGCCGCATTGCGGCGCTTCAGTAAGTTCAGTAAGACAGTGGGTAACTCAAAGACCACCTAACACGGCGAAGCATCTGATTGTCTGGATTCATTTATGGAAGCTTCACATAAAATATACAGTGTGGCCAAGAAAAAAAGTGACATTAAATTATCAAATAATCCCCTTTATTCAAGATAATTCACTATTATTCCGATTCATCTGATAGTGTATTATTATTTTGTATGTAAACTTCAACTTAAAAAATGGCAGTTGGTTGGATAGGTCACCAGCTGGCAGGGGCGTCGAATCTGGGGTGGCAAGAGTGGTGGTCGCCACCCCAACCAAAATATAGGGGGGGGGGGGCAAACATTGGTTTGCCTCCCCAATAATTTTGACAACTTGAAAATTCATGAAACTTAAAGGCAAGGTTCACCCTGTCGACAAGTTGGTTTTAACTAAAGAAGAAAAATGAGAGAAACATCATACATATTTATGAAAGTTTGGCGAAAATCCACCGAAGAATAACAGAATGATATAGTTTCAAAGTTTTCATTTTCTGATGTCACATGCGAGCAGCTCCCCATATGGCATGTAATATAAATTCCATAAAGTGCCGTTTTCTCAGAAATTTGGAAATGATTTAACATGTACATTGAATATATTATCAGAAACATTATTTCATACAGGCTTCTATGAGAAAACCCCATTCAATTATCGTGAACCATTACAAAATGGCAATTTATGGAATTTATATTACATGACATATGGGGAGCTGCTCGCATGTGACGTCACAAAATGAAAACTGTGAGACTTCATAACTCTGATATTCTTTGGTGAATTTTCGCCTAACTTTTAATAATATGTGTGTATCAATCAGCCTGCAGGATTGAATTGAGAGGAAGCACATGGTCACAATTTTAGTTGTTGTATTGACGCTGGTTTTCGTTCTTTCTATTTCGAAATGTTTCATGATGCTATTTGATTGAGTCTTTTTTTACATGAAATAAAAGTAGAAGTGACTCTCCCAATTGCGTTTTGCCACATGCAGAAAGAAACATTATTTCATTTATTATGGGATTGTGAATGTGAATGTGTAGAGCCACTTTGGAATAATCTTATTGATTTAAGGAGACATCAGGGACCCTTCAACCCCTTCACTTCCGTTTTTATTTATTTTTTTGCGTGGGGGGGGGGTGCATCTCTAAAGGTAGTTATTTATTGTTTTATAAATTTCTGTGCCTAAAATATTACATTTGCGTGTTTTAAAGCCATCATAGAATCTCAAAAGACTACTGAATATTACATTGCGAAAATGTTAAACTAACGGTTTATTTTCAAAAGGAGGTTGATATTTGAATCACGTATTTTATTGTACCTGTACGTGTATATTATATCCTTGCTGCCTTTTTTGCTTATTTATATGACAATTTGTATTTGTTTTATTGGACATCAATAAAAAAATCTTTGAAATATATCATCTTTATTATGGTGTCATTGTTTTTACGTCCTCCATAATGACAGAGTTTTCTCACATCATTTACAAGCAGAAATACATGTAATAATTCCTGAATATATGAGCAATGTGCAAGAGATATTATGTAAATTTTGTTTAAATCCCAAATATAGTTTTGGTTGATGGGACAACGTTTTTGTTAATTGTTCAATAAGTATTCTATTGTCATCCCAGACATCAGAAATAACATCACCCCCCCCCCCGAAAATTGTTTAGAGTGACAAATTTTGATGTTTGAATAATCGGGGAACATGAAGTGGTATGTACATTACCTATCAGACATTTTACATTTTGGGGGTATTCTACTCAAAATGTAAAATGTCAGATTTCCTGTAGGTAATGTACAGGTAGCGGTCTACTAATTATTGGCCCCATAGAGATATGTGTTATTTTTATCGACTTTGGCACTGTTTTTCGACAAATTTGAGATTACGCCAGACCTTGTTTTTGTAATATGTTGTGTACCAATACAAATCATTTTATCTTATTTTCAATTCACACCCTGTTTGCCAATAAACTTTTTCGCTACCCTCCTATGGAGTAGAACGGTCCTGATAACCTTTGCCCCACCAAAGCACATAGCCATGAAAGCCCTATGGAAAGGAGGTCATCAAAATTCATCCTCCAAATGCTAAAAACTGCCAAAAATTCCTCAAATCTCACTCACTAAATCTGCAGATATTGTATTTAACTAAACTGACACCAAGAAAGCACAACAAGACATATAAATGGTATAATCGAGCATCAAATCAGAGTTTTGGTGGGACTTCAGCTGTAGGGACCACTGATTCGCGTAGGAAACAGCTCATGCATATTTTAATTAGGAGACCGCTACCTACATACCACTACTAACTATAATAGTTTGAAAAAAATTGGCAAGTGTCAGAGCGAGCAATTTTCAGGACATTAAAATATCATAAGGTCTATCGAAACAAAAACAAAAATAAAACACAAAAATAATCGCAAATAATTTCATTTTTGTCTCGCCTGCGTAGCGGAGCGAGACATAGGTATCACTATTTCCGGTGTCGGCGTAGGCGTCGTCGTCGGCGTCACAATTGTGTTGTACCACCCAATAACTTTCTGTAGCTTTAGGTGGGATCACCAAATTCATACCAGAGGTCATCGCTTGGAGGCGCAGGTCAAGTTCGAATATGAGTCGAATTTGAATAAGGTCAAAGGTCAAAGGTCAATGCAATTTTCCATGACTGGCAACTGTGCTATATGTACACACAATAACTTTTTATACCTTCGAGGTAGGATTGCCAAATTCATACAAGAGGTCCATCTCTTGAAGGTGCAGGTCAAGTTCGAATGTGAGTTGAATTTGATTAAGGTCAAGCGCAAGTCAAAGTCAATGAACTTTCCATGACTGGCACTGTGCTGTGTTGTACACACAATAACTTTCATACTTCGAGGTGGGATCACCAAATTATACGCAGAGGTACATCTCTTGAAGGCACAGGTCAAGTTTGAGGTATGAGTTGAATTTGAATAAGGTCAGAGGTCAAAGGTCAAATGAACTTTCCATGACTGGCACTGTGCTATGTTGTACACCTAATAACTTTCTATGCTTTGACGTGGAATCACCAAATTCATACAGAGGTCCATCTCTTGAGGTGCAGGTCAAGTTTGAATGTGAATTGAATTTGATTAAGGTCAAAGGTCAATGAACTTTCCATGACTGGCACTGTGCTATGATTTACACGCACTTTGTTCACTAACATTTTACTTCAGTTCAACAGAGTTCATTCTACAGTTTACTGTATATAATAGCAGCTGACTCACTACTCTCTATACCCTGAACCAGATTTTGTATTTTACTTGTTACTGTTTTTGTCTCGCCTGCGTAGCGGAGCGAGACATAGGTATCACTATTTCCGGTGTCGGCGTAGATGGTGTCGGCGTCGTCGGGTCGTCACAATTGTGTTGTACACACAATAATTTCTATAACTTCGAGGGTGGATCACCAAATTCATACCATAGGTCCATCTCTTGAAGGCACAGGTCAAGTTCGAAATATGAGTCGAATTTGAATAAGGTCAAAGGTCAAAGATCAATGAACTTTCCACGACTGGCACTGTCTAGTTGTACAAGTTTACACACAATAACTTTCTATAGCTTCGAGGTGGGATCACCAAATTCATACCATAGGTCCATCTCTTGAAGGCACAGGTCAAGTTCGAAATATGAGTCGAATTTGAATAAGGTCAAAGGTCAAAGGTCAATATGAACTTACCATGACTGGCACTTGTGCTATGTTGTACACACATAATTTTCTATACCTCGAGGTAGGATTGTCAAATTCATACAAGAGGTCCGTCTCTTGAAGTTGCCAGGTCAAGTTTGAATGTGAGTTGAATTTGATTAAGGTCAAAGGTCAATGAACTTTCATGACTGGCACTGTTGGCTATGTGTACACACAATAACTTTCTATACTTCGGAGTAGGATTGTCAATTCATACAAAAGGTCCATCTCTTGAAGGTGCAGGTCAAATTTCGAATGTGAGTTGAATTTGATTAAGGTCAAAGTCAAAGGTCAATGAACTTCCATGACTGCACTGTGCTGTGTTGTACACACAAAACTTCTATAGCTTCGAGGTGGGATCACACAAATTCATACCAGAGGTCGATCTCTCTGACAGGCTGAGGTCAAGATTTGAATGTTAGTTGATCTTGATTAAGATCAAAGGTTCAAAGGTCAATGAACTTTACCATGACTGGCACTGTTGCGTGTTGTCACACAATAAACTTTCTATATCTTCGAGTGTGGATCACCAAATATCATACCAGAGGTCCATCTCTTGAAGGTGCATGTCAAGTTTCCGAATATGATCGATTTGGATTAAGCGTCAAAGGTCAAAGGTCAATGAACTTTCCATGACTGGCACTGTGCATTGGAATAATTATAGCTTCATAGTATTACAGGCTTCTTAGTGTTATCTGATTTCCTAGGGATAAAGTAAGGCCACATACCATTAGTTGCGTATGCTAAACTAGTCAAACCACAAATTCAACCCCTAAAAACTGCTGACAGACACTCAGAAGTCATATAGCAGAAGTTTTTGAAATGCAGTCTTTCATGACTGCGATATGCAGGCAGAGACAAACCTTAGGCGTTTGCCTTGTTTAACCATTTACCACAAACTATACGCTGGGCTTTAATTGTTAAACAACTCCTAACAAATACGCGACTGACGTGAAAAAGGGGTCCGTTGGGACCGCACTCGGTGAAGGAGTCAGGTTCATTCCACGTTTCGGATCAAGTTTGGACCCAAACCCTGATCAGTGACACAGAATTTTGCTCAAGCGCTTTACCTGGAATTGGAGTTTGAGCCTGCACTCTTTTTTCCGAGTGTGACTACAGAGCCATTTCGAGTTATTTTGACCAGGATTTTTAAAGCCCAAATTTAGTTTGGGAATTTTTTTATTTAAAGCTTATGCCCAAAGGTCATAATTACACCAAAACAGATCTGAATGTCTTCCTTTTTAAAAAAAGAAATAAATTAATGAAAAATTCTCAGAGGGGACCCCCGAGATATTCGGGGTACCCCGAGATTGTCGAGACTATACTTTACATTGTACATCAGAAGGGTTAATAAGTTGTTACGTTTAATCCGATTATACCTGATCAAAAAGAGCGGACTCTGCATCTTCTGATGAGCTATAACTCGATAACCTTAATCACCTTATTAAACCCTTGGATGCTACATGTAAAGAGTATAGATCGAAAATCTGGGGTACCCTTGAATTTCTTTTATTATAAAAAAAAAAAAGGGGGGGGAGACATTCAGAATCTGTTTATTGGTAATGAATATGAGCAATTTTGGGCAGTAAAGCTTTCAAAGAAAAAAAAATCCCCAAATAAATTGGCTTTAAGAGTGATGCTGAATGTTATTGTCCTCGCCGAACGAGGTTCACGAGGGACTATTGAAACGGCTCCGTACGTTGGTGTGTTGTGTGGTGTGTGTGGTGTGGTGTGTGTGGGTGTGCTGTGTGTGGTGTGGTGTGTGTGTGTGTGATGGGTGTGTGTTTTGTGTGGTGTGTGTGTGTTGCTGTGCGCCTTGTGTCTGTTCAAGGCGCGGTTCATAGACGGAAAAATTTAGGGAGGCTATGGGGCTTCATTCGCGCGGCCAAATCCTAGGTCCAAAAAAAAAAAAAAAAAAAAAATCATTCCAAATTCCAGCGTCAAAAATTTTTCTCGTCATACCAGCCGCCGAAAAGCGCTCAGCCGGTGGGGGGGGGGGGGGTTGGGGGGCGGGTAGGACGTAAAATTTCCCAATTTCCCAAATCCGAAGGTCAAATTTTTTACGATAACTCCACTCGCCAAAAGGTTGCTCAAAAATTTTTTTCCCCTCCAAAAATTGCGGGGGGGGGGGGCTGGGCAGATTCGGGGGGGGGGGCTAAGCACCCCCAAAGCCCCCCCCCCCCGTAGAACCGCGCGCTGCGCTCTGTCCTGTGTGCCGTGTGTGTTCGAAAATATATAAATTTACTTCTCTCTTATCATTTCTTGCAGAATTTTGATCTGTTTGGTTCATCTGTAGGGCTTTGGGGGCTTCAAATTCACACAAGAATTCTGAAATTTATTAATTATGCAAACTTATGCCAAATTTCTTAAAAGAACACTTGAAATGCTACTATATTTCACATCAGATTTTAATTCTAGTTAGTAAGGCGTATATCTGATAGGGTTTAGTGGGTGCTTCCAAACTTCTTCACAGAATTCAGGAATTCATTAATTATGCAAATTTTTGCAAATTTATTCAAATTTTATCTAGAAGAAACTGTCACATATTTCAGACATTCTTGCCCTTCCACAGATCTACATTTACGGCGGGGACATACTGCGCATCGCGTAATTTACTGATTCACTTATTTTGTCTTTATAATAGGCCCCTAATAATGATACACATTTTATGGGGATGCTGCGCTACTTGTATTATAATAAAGAAGTTGGGAAATGTGTTTTCTTACTTTGAAAGTCGTATTAGGAAATAATTACTTTGAAAGAAACACAGATAAGAAATAAAAAGAGGGCTAATGGGCGGAGGCCGGGTTGGGGGCAGGGGGGCTAACGGAGAGAAATTCCGGGGGGGGGGGGAGTATCATTGTGTGAACATTGACTTCCCAAAGGCACCCTAAACAAGTTAATATTATGCCAGGCTAAAAAAAACAAAAACAATAATTAGCTTATTTTGCTGGATACCTTAAACATGATAAACAAATAATCACGTTTGTACACAGCTAAGCGACCAATCCAAATTTCTGTCGCATTTTTTATGCATTTTACATCCTAAGGAAGTAACATTATGACATCCTTTTATACAATTCTAAATTTGGCCCTTTCCATCTAAACATTTTGTTTTCATGTATTCGGGAAAATAACGATGACAAAGAAGGGGACGGTGTTGATCCTAGGGGTGGGGGTATGTGGCGTAGCTAGGATTTTTTCGCTGAAGGGCTATAGGGGGGTGGGGCACGAGTAAGCAAGTTTATTGTTTTAAATTAAAGAAAAATACTACTAAATACACTCCTGCTAATAATTATGGAATATTTTGTTCATACTTAAGTTATTTCTCTTATATCGTCCAAAATTTTCAAGACAAGTGTTTATTTCACAAAAAACGCAGTATGTGAAGCGGTTTTTGGATTTCAGGAGATGACTAAAGTAAAAACTAGAATACGTTTGAGTGCAATAACAATTATATATATATATTTTTTTTTAATCCACAAAAAAATTATGAAAAATTATTAAATTAAAGTAATTAAAAAAACAACCCTGAAAACTGATACATTTTGATCTAATGTCATTTATCACTAAATTAACATCAGAATAGTGTATGTTACAAGTCTAATAACGCGCGTAACCACCAGGTGACTCAACAACAACAATACCGCCATTTATAAACACAGGTTTTAGTGTCGAGTCGGACGCTACAAAATGCTTAAAATTCCTGAAATACTTAGATTATAATTGTTTCACGTGGGGTGAACAAATATTTATCCTAGACGTACCGTTCACGGAAAAATTGCACCTTCTAAAATGTCTTTCAAGTATTCCATAATTATGAGCATGAGTGTAGAACCCCCCCCCCCCAAAAAAAAGAGGTTGGTTATGGACTGTTATAACTATCCTCTAACATATTGAATTTGATTACAATTACAGTAATAGTTATAGTAATAATGATGATGGCAATGATGTTTCGGATGACAACAATTTGTGCCGTCAGGTTTTCGCCCCTGCCAGTGACCTTTGACCAGTGGTGACCTTCAGCTCCCTGTGAGTCAGCTACTACCCAAATTTGGTCACAATAGGGCAAATGGGGGCAAAGTTATGGGCCCAAATAGAAACTTGCTCAAAAAAGTTAACATTGCGCTCAAAAAGG
>JZLH01S0101598.1:0-13951 GCA_001188425.1 Eucidaris tribuloides
TCCTTATGACTAGCGGGCGGACCCCGGACGGACGGACGGACGGACGGAAGGACGGAAGGACGGAAGGACGGACGGAAGGACGGAAGGACGGACGGAAGGACGGACGGACGACGGACGCCACACCATGGCATAAGCTCATCGGGCCCTTCGGGCCGGATGAGCTAAAAATATTTCTTACAACCTGTGGCGCAGTTGTTAACCTCTTAAAACTAAGCGTTGGACTGTTGCTGAATGCGAGAGCACACTTTGAAAAAGGAAATTGCTTGAAACTCCTAAAACGCCAAAATGAATATATAGATAAATAAATAACGAAAGAAAGAAAGAAGGAAAGAAAGAAAGAGAGAAATAAAAATAAATGAATAATCAAATAATAAATGAGCAAAAAGAAATCAATCACTCAATATTAAAAGTCAATGAATGAATGAATAAATAATTAAAGAAATTTAATAAACCCAAGGAATTAATTAATTAAATAGATAAATAAATAAATAAATGAAATGAATGAATGAATAAATAAATAAATAAATAGATCAATATGAATAAATAGATGAAAAATCAAAATGACTAATAAATAGTTAATCGCTGAATATTTCAAAGATAAAGGTCGATAAATGAATAAATAAATAAATGAAATGTTAATAAATCCAAGGAATTCAATAAAAAAATAGATGAATAGATGAATGAATGAATGAATAAATGAATAAATAATTAAGTAACTAAATAAATGATTGAATCTATTTACTTATTTATTTATTTATTCATCTATTTATCTATTTTGGCGCTTTGGGCCAATTTGAAGCAATTTCCTTTTTCAAAGCGTGTTCTCGCATTTAGCAGAACTGCAACGTTTAGTTTGGATAGGTTTACCACTGCGCCACAGATAACTTCTCTGGCATGTCAACGTAGATGGCGCTAAACAGACCCATACGACTCCCATTGGTTTGCACGCGGTGCACCTCACATTCTCTTGTCGCTAACGCATGCGGCGCTATACAGAATCTGGCACACTTGTTTGCGCAACTGACATATCAAATAAAGTTGTGAGCAATTTTTTCTTATATCTTTGCCTCTTAATAATCATGAGAGTAGGTAGAAATATTGCTAAAATTAAATAAAAGAATAGATAAGGTTATACATTGTTAAAAGATAAATATGTTGATATGTGAGTTGTTATCATTATTGTTGTTATTATTATTATTATTATCATCATTATTATTATCATTGTAGTAGTAGTAGTAGTAGTAGTAGTAGTAGAAGTAGTAGCAGAAATAATAATAATAATAATAATAATAATAATAATAATAATAATAATAATAATAATAATGAAATCATTGAATATTTCAAGTATAAATAGGTGCCTAAATAGATAAATATAACAAATAATGAAATAATTAAATGAAAAACAAAGAGATAAATGTTAAATTATATAAAAATAATAAATATAACAGATAAGGAAACCAATCAATCCTTTTACAGCTTTAGTCTAACACTTTTGCGATATGTATTTTTCATTATGGTTATTTTTATTAGTATTACCAATGGAGTACTTTTCGCAATCGAAAAACAATAATAGTCACACTTGTAGAAAATATAGAATAAATTTTTAACAAATGCATGATCACTAATGAATAAAAAATTGTTAAGAAAGAAAAATGGCTAAGGCGATTAATTCATGAAAAGACTCAATTGTAAATGTGTAAATTATATATATTATTACTTTATTATTATATTATTATATTTTATATTATTATTATATTAATTATTAGGAGTAGTAAGTAGAAGTAGTAGTAGTAGAAGTAGGTAGAAGTAGTAGAGTAGTAAGTAAAAAAAAAAAAAAAAAAAAAAAAAAAAAAAAAAAAAAAAAAAAAAAAAAAAAAAAAAAAAAACTAGTAGTAGTAGTATGACTATTATTATCATTATTGTGTTTAGAATCAATATTATTATTTTTCATTTCTATTTTTATATTATTATGTTTTTGTTTGTCTTGTCATTAGTAGTAGTGTAGTATTAGGAGTATTAGAAGCAGCAGCAGCAGTAGTAGTAGAAGTAGTTTTAGTAGTAGTAGAAGTAGTAGTAGTAGCAGTACTACTATGAGATAGCTGTTTTGATTCAATAACTTTCATTGCTAGAATTTTGAAAACATGAGTTTATATTATGCCATTTCTTACTCTAATGATTGCTAGGTGGCAGATATAAAAAATATTCCTTACAACCTGTGGCGCAGTTGTTAACCTCTTCAAACTAAGCACTGGAGTGTTGCTGAATGCGAGAGCACACTTTGAAAAAGGAAATCGCTTGAAACGCCTAAAACGCAAAAATGAATAGATAGATATATAAATAATGAAAGAAACAAAAAAAAAAAAGAAAGAAAGAAAGAAAAAGAAAAGAAAGAAAGAAAGAAAGAAAGAAGGAAAATAAATGAATAATAAATGAACAAAAAGAAATCAATCACTCAATATTATAAGTCAATGAATGAATGAATGAATAATTAAAGGAATTAAATGAATAAATAAATTAAAGAATAAAATGAATGAATAGATAAATGAATAAAGAAATAGATCAGTATGAATAAATAGATGAAAAATCAAAATGAATAAAAAAATTAATCGCTGAATTTTTCAAAGATAAAGGTCGATAAATGAATGAATGAATAAATAAATAAAATAATAATAAATCCAAGGAATTCAATAAAAATATAGATGAGTAGATAAATAAATGAATGAATGAATGAATAAATAAATAAATAAATAAATACATAAATAAATAAATAAATAAATAAATAAATAGTTAACTAACTAAATAAATGATAAAATAAATAATTTATTTATTTATTTATTTATCTATTAATTAATTACTTAATTAATTAATCAATTAATTAACTAATTGATTAACTAATTAATTAATTAATTAATCAGCCTATTTATTTATTTTGGCGCTTTGGGCGTTTGAAGCAATTTCCTTCAAAACGTGTTCTGGCATATAGTAAAAGTGCAACGTTTAACTTGAATAGGTTTACAACTACGCGACAGATAAGTTCTCTGGCATGTCAACGTAGGTGTCGCTAAACAGACCCATATGACTCCCATTGGTTTGCACCACTGATCTCAGTGGTTTGCACGCGGCACACCTCACATTCTCTTGCCGCTAACGCATTCGGCGCTATACAGAATCTGACCACTAATCTGACACACTCGTTTGCGCAACTGACATGATCAAAAGCTGTGAGCGACGTTTTCTTATATCTTTGCCTTAATAATCATGAGATTAAGTAGAAATATGACTAAAATAAAAAAAAATAGATAAGGTAATAAATTGTTAAAAGACAAATTTGTAGATCTGTGTAAATTATTATAAGTGTAGTTATTATCATAGTAACAGTAGTAGTAGTAGTAGTAATAATAATAATAATAATAATAATGACGATGACGACGACGACGACGACGATGATGATGATGATGATGATGATGATAATAATAATAATAATAGTGACAATAATAACAATAATAATGAAATCGTTGATTATTTCAAGTGTGATTAAGTGTCTAAGTAGATTTATAAAGATAATGAAATAATTAAATAAAGAAAACGATAAATGTTGAAATGAATAAAAATAATTAACAACAAATAAATAGATAACGGAAACCAATCAATCACCCTTGGAGCTTTAGTCTAATACAACGGTGCAGCTATGTATTTTAATGAAAAGGAAATGTCAATAAAGAAAAAAACGATAAGGCAATAAATTCATAAAAAGATTAGTGTGTGACTGTGTCAATTAATATAATAATAATAATAATAATAATAATAATAATAATAATAATAATAATAATAATAATAATAATAATAATAATAATAATAATAATAATAATAATAATAATAAAAATAAATAATAATAATAATAATAGTGATAATAATAACAACAATAACAATGAAATAATTGCATTTTTCAACTATGAATAGGTGCCTAAATAGATAAATGAATATAAAAGATAAAGAAAGAACAAAAGGATTAATTTTCAAATAAATAGAAATAATAAATAACAAATAGATAAGGAAACCAATCACTTTTACAGCTTTAGTCAAACACAGCGGTGCAGCGATGCATTTTAATTAAGTGGAAATGTCAATAAAGAAAACAAGAGATAAGGCAATAAATTAATAAAGAAAAGATAAGTTTGTGTATGTGTAAATTATTATTATTATTATTATCATTATTATTATTGTTATTATTATTATCGTTATTATTATCATTATTCGTATTGTTGTTGTTGTTATTACAAGTAGTAGCATAATATTAGTAGCATCAGAAGCAGTAGTAGCAGTAGTAATAACAGTAATAGTAGAAGTAGTAGTAGTAGTAGAAGTACTACTAGAGGATGTTTTGATACAATAATTTTCATTGCTAAAAGTTTGGTAACATGCGCTTGTATTAATATGTCATTTCTTATTCTAATGATTGCTAAGTGGCAGAGATTTAAAAGAATATATCGCTTACAACTTTATTTGATCATTTCATTACACAAAATCTTGGGACGTCATGTAAATAAAGTATTTGCATGTTAGTTTCACAAACGTGTTTGTCAGCTTCTGTATAGCGCCGCATGCGTTAGCGACAGGAGAATGTAAGATGCGCCGCGTGCAGGTAGCGGTATCCTAATTAATATATGCATGGCCTGTTTACTACGCGAAGCCGCGTTTCCCTGCTTACTTGAAGTGCCACTAAAACTCTGATTGATGCTTGATTATGCCATTTATATGTCTGTTTGGTCTTCTTGGTGTCAGTTTAATCAAATACAATGTTGCAGATTTAGTGAGTGAGATTTGAGGTATTTTTGGCAGTTTTTAGCATTGTGAGGATGAATTTTGATTACCTCATTTGCATAGTGCTTTCATGGCTGTGTGCTTTGGTGAGGCAAAGGTTATCAGGACTGTTCTACTTCAAAGGAGGGTAGTGAAAAATTTTATTGGCAAACATGGTGTAAATGAAAATAAGATGAAATGATTTGTATTGGTATACAACATATTACAGAAACAAGGTCTGGCGTAATCTCAAATTTGTCGGAAAACTGGGCCGAAGTCGATAAAAATAAACACATATCTCTATGGGCCAATAATTAGGATACCGCTACCTGCCAAACCAAAGGGAGGCATACGAGTCTGTTCAGCGCCATCTACGCTGACATGCCAGAGAACTTACCTTGTGGCGCTAACTGCTAGTAACAATCTAGTAAAAGTTCGGAATTTTTTTGCGAGTACGCTTCTAAAAAAAAATTGCTTCAAACGTCCCAAACGAAAAATGATAATAGTAGTATTAGTTATTATAATGATTATAATGATGATTATGAGGATGATGATGATGGTGATGATGATGATGATAATAGTTATAGTAGTAGTATTAAAGACACTATATAACATTGTGGAAGCCCTATTTAAAATTATTTTCAAACTTTGCTATCTGACATATCTGACAGTGTTTGAATGGACAAATAAACATCCTAGAACACAAAAGTTTAGACAGTTATGTTGTTACTTGCATAATATGCACAGATAAAAAGCACTTAAAGCAGCACATGATTTATTCTCAGCTGAGAAAAATTCTGCCACACAGCAGTCTATGGGGGAAAACTGGAATGGTCATTCACAGATTTTCAGTTTTTGCACTTAATGATCGTTTTGATCTGAAAATTTTTCAGGGCTTCATTGTTACATCTTATCAAAGACACTGGTAGCATGGGGAATCATGTAGCTCAGATTTTATTTATTTCTTTTTTAAACTGGAAACATGGTTATACGATGCCTTTAATAATAATAATAATAATAATAATAACAACAACAATAATAATAATAATAATAATAATAATAATAATAATAATAATAATAATAATAATAATAATAATAATAATAATAATAACAATAATAATAATAATAATAATAATAATAATAATAATAATAATAATAATGATAATATCATTGAATATTCCAAGTATGAATAGGTGTCTAAATAGATAAATCTAAAAAAGAAAGAAAATAAAGAACAAAAGGAAAAAGTTTAATAAAATAAAGTGATAAATATGATAAATAAATCAGGAAACCAGTCAATAACTTGTACACTTTTAGTCAACGACGACGACGACGATGACGGCAACAACAACAACAACGACGACGACGACGACGACGACGACGACGACAACAACAACAACAACAACAACAACAACAACAACACTGTCATGTGGAACCGGCATGTGGACAGTCTAGTAATACAACATGCGTTCTTTAGAGTGATGACCCGTCGCCACAGTATAAAACATATAGGCCTAAATAAATGAAAAAATTAACATCCCAAAAGAAAGAGAAAGAAAGAAGAAAGAAAGAAAGACAAAAAGAAAGAAAGACAAAAAGATAGGAAAGAAAGGAAGACGAGGAGATAGAAAGAAAGAAAACAACAATCGAACAGACTATGCAATGTAATTCAGACATACTAGTAAAACACAAAATAAAATAATATGCAAAATATAAATACCATTCAACTTTTTGGGACATGAAAGTTCGAAAATATGACGTTGTCTATATTTTCTTACTAAAATCACATGGGTGGAAATGAAATACATATGAATCACACCCTAAAACGGGGAATAACATCCGGCCCACCATCATCTCGGTGCATTGTAAAAATTATTCAGAAAATAATATTCTCAGAATCGGTGTTGTTAATTTTTACAGCAAACGCCCGCTCTATCTGACAACGACTCCTGGGTGGCTCTTTAACTGCTTTTCCTCCCCTGGTTAACCCTCAAATTTATAGATTAATGTATTAGGATTGCAGACTTTTTTGATTTCATAATTGGGTATGTGAGTTCAAGTACATCAAGTCTTAATTTCAGACTGTTGAACAATATCTAATGGTACACCTACACGAATACAGTTTTTACATCGTGATCATTTATGAAACCGAGCAATCCGGAGGGGAGTGCGTTGTAAATGGCACATCCAAAACATTTACCGTGAGAATCAGCTGTGAGCTGATGAGATTAGTACGGGAGATCGAATGTTATCGTGCGATTGTCGCACTCAATCTTTGGGAGCAACTAGCGAAAGTGGATTGTTTGCAGACTTACACCTGATATCAGGGTTTAAAAATTAATTAACATGAGCAGAGACAACAAGAATTGCTGTGACAGTCAGGTATGCCACCATTTTGTTGTTGCTTAGATAAAATTAGCTTCCTTTGTTTGCGAGGGTGCGTGCAAAGTCAGTAGACGTGTGCAGGTGCATGTTGTCAATACTGCGGGAATCCGGCCGGAGCACTGGGCAAGGCGAGCGAAGAGCCAGCCTGGTCTGCGGACGAATATGGCTGTGGCTAACCTGTCAGCCTGTGTAATGTACTGTCTGTGGCATATGTTACTCAGCAGTACTCATGTTTGTACTGCTGCTTATTTAAGATTGCATGGTGAGTGTGCACTGACTAGCCTAGGCGGCTATGCACAGAGACTCCAACTCTCCTGTTTTCGGCGGGAGATCTCCCGCTTTGAGTCCATTTTCACAAAATCTCCCGCCCTCCCGCTTGAGTTTTAATTTCTCCCGCCCTAGCTGTGTTCTCCCTTTTTCTCCCGACCAACACCTTTTTGAAAAGAAATTAAACTGAATCAGTGGATTTGACCTCATTTAGTGTTGTCACATGTTCAAAAATAAACCTAAGAAAAGACAGCAGCAGAGAGCTTCTAAAACCCTAAAAATGGCCTCCGGCCGCAAGGAATTTCATGTTTTGCGCCCGTGATGTGGGCTGCGCGCACATTAAGTCAGAGTCTCCCGTTTGCTAGGGGGTCTCGTCGGGAGAATCTCCCGCTTAAGAGGTGTTTGGGGTTGGAGTCTCTGTATGCAGTAAATAAGATCTAACACGTTTATGCACAAAATAAATGCCATCAGTCTAGCCTGTCCAGACGCCGTGCAGGCAGCGGGATGCTTGTATTTAGCCATCAGTCATTGTGCAGTAACGCACACCTATGTGGTCCTAAGCAGAGCTATATGGACCACATACGCCCTCTACAGGAAAAAACGAACAAAGTTTGCACTGTTTGAATGATCCAGTCCGGTCAAAACTGGACAGAAATTTGTTCAGGACACTGGGCAGAAATTTTGTAAAATTAAAAAATGAAATTGAATCGATGAGTCCTTCAATTTCAAGAACATTGGTAAACTATTCATTTGGAGCAATATTTCAGTATAATTTTGTTTAGAAAGGTGAATTTCAGAGCACATTCTTGTGCCACGACTGCATGAAAACAACCACTCATCACTTTGTACACAAAAGTATGGAGTTGTCCCCATGTGTGCAGTAACAGGGGGGGGGGGAATTCGGATGGGGGATGGAAACACAGAGAGAAGGTGAAATAATTATATCCTACATGTAGCTCGGCATGTGTCTTTAATTATTGTCATTGTTAAACAAATGGAAATTTAAAATTTGAAATCCCCCTGCTGCATCACGCTTGGGAGCGACCTGTAGTGTAGACCGTCGTCTTTTTACGATCACTCGTGGTAGCGCTGGTTTGGACCGCAGTTTGCTGCAAGGCATGAATTTTGTGGAATGAAACATTTATGTACTGTACAAAAGCTGGAATTTATCACATTTCAATGGAAAACATCTTTTCAAAAGTTTGAAATTGAGTTTTAAATTTGAATTTCAACTTACAAATAACTCGCCTGTCTGTGAAATCCTGGTGGACAACCTTTGGGCAACTTTTGCTTGGTTGATGGGCGCAAGTGCCATGCACGCTAGTTCAAGAATTGGTATCAACAGGGTGCGGATGCGATTTCTGCCATGCACTGTGTATGACCGGCGAGAGTGTCCTGCATTGTAAAGGGAGACAGTCCGGCTATGATTGCTGAGCTATCTTTTGCTCTGTACTACCCCATAGTTCTACGGGTGCGCTGCATTAACGAAGTTTATTTATTACGCCTTTTATTTTCAAACAGGTTTGCAGATACAAAATAGAAAAAAAAAGTCTAAAGTATTGAAAGATTTTGGGTGTTTGGCTGTGATGTTTTCCATGTGATTTGGCCGTGAATTACCTCCCCCCCCCAGCTCTGTTTAATTTTCCTGTGAAAAATCTTTCTTGTGAACGGGTGTGAGGTTCCTGTTGCCCCCTAGGATTTTACTCTGGTGCTGCCCCTGATTTGAAAGTACTATTTATAGCACAATTTTGCACCAATAGCACTTCTACAAAAGCAAAATATTGTTAACAGTAAATTGACCAATGACTTATTTCACATAAAATCATGAGGTCCTTCTATCAGTATGTTAGGCAGAAATTCTCAATTTAGAGACAATATACTGTTAAGTGTTAACGACATTTTGCTTAGAGCATTTGCTAACGGCATTCTGCCAGGCGCACGACGATTTGTGATTGTGCATTATTGCATTGTGTAGAGTTGGCTTGTAGAATTCTTGGTAGTTTTACCCAATTCAGAAGATAAACAACTCTTTCAGCTTTCAGTTCGGACATTGCAAGTTGTTTGGATTGGTTTTTCCAGCTGTACAATAGAAAGTTAGATGTCATTTGATGATAACTGCTTTGGCTGGTGTTTGCGAAAGTGGACTAACGTAGTCCGCTGAATAACTATGAAATTTTAGTCGCCTGTTTTATGGGACGCCACTTCAATCAATATTTATTACATGTTTAGTTCCGTAGTCTGTAACACATAACTGATAACTGTAATTTTTGTCATGAAATGAATGGTAACTTTAAATTTCAAAACAAATTGTGTGTTATGTTTTCGTTTTATTAAAAATCTAACAATTTAACATGACATAGATGTGTTAACACTCTGTATTCCATAGAACAGCCTCAACAGGTGAAAATCCAGAGTTAGTCGGTGGACTGAGTTAGTAGTCCACTTCTGAGAATACCAGCCATATACAGTATAATTTGAGTTAGGTATTCTGGCCAAAGTTACAACATCCATTACACATTTACCAGTGGTCAGATATACAAGTCAGACTAACTAAGTGACTAAATATTGTCTCTTATACCTTTCATGAAAATTTAAATTGTGTAAAGTTCATGTCTTGCTTCAATGTGCAACAGTAGTACATGTACATTCACTGTAATTGTCCCTAGTATGATCAACAGCCCTTGTCCATTTCCCAAATGCATTAAAAAGTGTCACACAGCCTTATCTCACAGTCTGGTCTAGGTTGTATTCTTTGGCATTGTTTTATGACAGTTAAATGATAAAGTGTACAGATCAAGGAGTTCTCTGACCTCCTGGGCTTATTTCTTATGACCTCCTTAGCTTATTTGTTGTACACAACCTGGTATCTAAGCAGAATGTACAGCTTCTGAAATGCAGGGTTACCATATTTTCCACTTGTCATATTTCCCAGACGACATATCGCATCTGATATAAATTTGCCAATGCCATCTCATCTACAAAGTCAGTGGGAGAAATTTATATTTTCCTGATGATTGAGTGTGAAATAAGATTCTGAGCTGATCAGGTAATACGCCATCCCTGCTTAAAAGTGAGGGGTACACGTAGAATGTACATGTAGTAAAGCAAGGTAAAAATAATGTGTTCAAAACTTGGAGACTAGGCCTACATAAATTGTCTTATGATGTTGGAATGTCCTAAAAAATATAAAGTGTAAACCAACAGAGGAGGGCGCCACCGCACATACCATGTGAAAACTTCATTTTTTGTTGCTCCAAAAGAAGCTAATTTTTTTTTCCTTTTCCAGCGGACTTTTCGGAATACTTTTAGTGTGTAATGTTTATTTTTACTGGGTTTTGTCCACGGAAGTTGGACCTTTTCAAAAAATAAGGTCATTACCCCATAGCTAACAATGATTTCTAAATATTTTGCCTCAAATTTGATAAACATCACAGGTATTATTTTGACAGAACCCATATCTAACTATCAACAAAATCAACATGGGTACCTCTGAACTTTATTTTTTTTAACTGTGACTTAATTGTGTGGGTCACCCCTATTTTTAGTCAAACAAGTTGTCGACATGAAAATGCTAAAAATATGAAATATCATTTGGAAAGTCAGAATATCATTCAAATAATAGTAAAAAGTTATTTAAAATGTTACAGTCAAGCCTCTTATTCAGAAACATGTACCTTCTTAACATAAATTAGTTGGCTAATCTCGAAGGAGCAGTCATGAAAAACTTGATACCCCACTACACCGTGGTGTACGCACTAAAATTCAATGTCAGTGTCGGTAAAAGCTAACTCATTTAGACAGGACATAACCATAAAATTTGAATCCCTTTTAAGTCTTTATTTATCAAGGGCTCTGAGTTAGGAACTTTGACAACAAAAATTGCCCTAAAATCATCCACATTTTTTCTGCCAGGAAAAAGGAAAAAGTAAGGAGAAATAATGTATGGTGTCGGTTGTAGTGGCGTATTTTGAAGCAATGACACTGTCCTGGCACACTCAAATGTCCTGCGAAGGAAAAACTCTGAGGGGTAGAATTTCAACAGGGGCTACATGTACCTCCTGTATAACATTTTACGGGGTACAAGATAAAAAACTAAAAATTACACAAAAACATAACTGTTGGTGTCCACGTAGTGAGCGGTATTCTTTTTTTTTGCATAACACAAAAATGGAGATTAACCTGTATTTAGAGCATTAGTTGTTTAATTATTACAATGTTTTACTTTCATTCAGAAGAAGGTGGTTATTTAGAAACTTTGTGATACATCAGAGACATATTATATACTATTATTCTTAGAAGCAACAAAGGGGGGCGGGCGCGAATATCTACATGTATCTTACCGCACTCTACATGGACACCATGTCCATGCTAGAGTCGTAATTTAACACCATTGACATATGACCAATTTTTGACATGCCTGTGAAGATACTCTTTTTCCTTCAAAACAAGTATCCTGATCAGGTTCTTTGAAATGCACCTTTTGAAATAGAAAACACCAACAACAACCAGGCATTGTACATGTTTTCTATTTTCCACAAATGTTTCACATATTGGCCCGAGTTTCGTGGACAGACACCTACTTCGCACCCATCATTTTGAAGAACTGCGACAGAAAGTATTTCTCAAACTGGATATAAAGAGTAAGTAAAAATTTTCACGCCTGATATCTTGACTGTGTGTGTAACGTACAGTATACACCCGTATTGCGTGGCAGCTAAAATGGCGGATACACCTAAGTTAACCCTTACTATGCCAACTGACTCCCAGATGATTAAAGACATATGGAATAAGATTCCGATATTGGATACCCTCCTTTCTAAATTTCAAGCGATGAATGAAAGAATTGACAATCTTGAGAGAAGAATGGGAGTTGTAGAAGCACAGGATGTCGACTTAGAAAATGGGCTGTCACACATGGAGCAAGAAATGGAGGATAGGAAGGACGACATAGCGAAAATTATCAACGAGAAAGCTGAGAAGTCCGAAGTCAGTGACCTTAAACACGAAGTAGTAGACACCGTAAATGGCAACAAACGAAATAACATTGTGTTACATAACATCCCAGAAGGTGTTGAAGGGGATACAGCTGATTGCACGAAATTCGTCCATTCGTTTGTAACAAAGGTGCTCGACATCCCGCAATCTATGGAGATAGAACGTGCTCACCGTTCGCCGATGGGGAAGGACGTGACATCTCGAAATAAGGATCGACCGAGACCAATCCATGTTTGTTTCTTACGCTTTCGCGACCGAGAGACTGTGCTCCGTACGGCGTCGCGAAAAGGTCCATTGAAAATAAACAGCACTCGCGTCTTCGTCAGTGATGACGTTCATCCGTCAACGCGCCGAGATCATCAAATGTTAATGAAGAAACTTCGCGAAATGCGTAAAGATGGAGATTTCGCGTTTATCCCGTGGACAGTACCGAGGGTAATCAAGTACAAAAAGGGGGGTAAGGACACCCCGGGTCCCCTGGACGTTGAGAGTACGTGACGTTCAAATATCGCAGTGAATACATGCTTGATTAGTTTAATAGCTCGTTCGGTATTACAATAACCGTTGGATTATCAGTTCTAAATTTATAATGCGAGCTTCGGAGCGATGTAACTGTATTTGAGTTGTCTATTTTGTTTCGTTCCTCATTTACAAACTGGTTTCCTGGTAGCTATTACAATCAGCCAATAGACATTTAGTCTATTTAATGTAACATGTATCAATTAGTAGGAAAAGGGTTATTAAGATGGTGTTTGGCTCTCTCTATTTTGATTTCGGTGCTCACATACTCAATTGAGAATATAAAAAAAGCGCTACGAGTGTACTCCACAAGTGTTTTATTGATCGAAATATGTATGGTATTTATGTCAATCATTTTCATAAGCTATGGCTGTGCATTTAAATAAGAAATGAGTCTTAGATTAATGTCATTAAATGTCTGTGGGATTCGAGATTATAGTAAACGAAAGAAGATTTTTAAGTACCTGCAAGACCAACGGGTTGACATCATATTTTTACAAGAAACCCACAGTACGAAAGATATCGAATATTTTTGGAAATGCCAAATGAAGGGCAAATTTTTCTTTAGTCATCGAACAAATTTGGGGCAAGGAGTCCTCACGTTTATAAGAGATGGTTTAGACATAAATATTTTGAATTCAGTAATTGATTCCGATGGGAGTATATTATACTTACCACTGAATTAAATGAAAAACGTATTATTTTGATGAACGTTTACGCTCCAAACATTATTCGTCAGCAAATTGAATTTTGGGCTGCGTTGAAATTACTATTGGATGATGTAGAACATTTACAGGATTATAACGTAATCCTTGGAGGCGATTTTAATGTTTGTCTAAACCCACATTTAGACAGAGTTGGTAGTAAGGCACCATACACTTTAAGTAGTAGAAATGAATTAATTAATTTTCTGAACGATTTTAATTTATGCGACATATGGAGATTTCACAACCCTCAAGCTCGACAATATTCTTGGAGGAAAAGA
>JZLH01S0101620.1:4594-17331 GCA_001188425.1 Eucidaris tribuloides
TATGACTTAAATTATTTTGAATGCTTTTCTCAACAAGGAGAACAGATCACCTACATCTTAGACCAATGAAAATTAGTGAAAATCTGTGTGTAGCCCAATGCAGAGTTGCTATGCTGTCATCACAGAAGTAGTGAAGTTGCAGAAAGAGAATTCTTATAGCAAGTTTTTAATTTAGAACTATGGAATGGTGTCACAAAAAATTTGCTTGAATTTCATGATCTCAGTTTTTCAGCTTTCCACTCTGTCAGTGCAGGCATATTTTCTTGGTTTAATTTCATTTTGAAATCCTAGTACTCACACTCCAATTTAGGTACATTAATAAGCAAAGCTGGGTGAAAGAGGGGAGGCGGGGGGGGGGGGAGGAGTGTTCATGGATTTGCCAGTTCAATTCATATTTTTAAGTCAGTTGTTTTTGCACAAAAGGCATACTTCTGTCATGCATACAAAATGTGAATGACTTCCTGGACCTATCAGAAAGGTATTGTATATCGTGAGAGGATTAAGAGGGATTAGTAAACTACCTCTCATTGTCTCCAGTGCATTTATTGATTGGTACACTTTCCTATTGGGGAACAAAGCAAGGCAAGAGTTAAACAAGAGTTAAACAATCATGGACTGCAGGGCAAGACCATTTATCGTGATTTCCGTTGTCCCATCAGTGGTATTTTACAAATCCCTAATGATGATTATTTGAATATTATTAAACCTGTAAATCAGGTTTGTTCTCCAAATACCATGTGCACGTTTTTGAGAAAATCAATTATGACGGTTATTTATAATGTCGTGACCAAGTACGTGCAGCATACAAACTACCGTGGACTTTCACTGTGTGCAAAAATAAATTACGTGGCTGGAATGTCACTCCGTCATATTCTCATTCGCAAACTTGGAAGTGTTTGACAACCTACGCGGTCACAATGCTTCTGTGAAACCGCAGATGTTTGAAAACTGAATAGGAACTTTGGTGAGGCATTTGAGCACAAGTATTGTATAAATAATGGAGGACTGTGTAAATGGCTTTTGTTAAATGCATTCAAATTAATAACTTCAACAGTACAGACCGACGTAAGCCATGGGCCTTCATAAATATTAATGGCATAGCTATAAAGACCGATCTAGCAAGTAATGTTCATGTCTGTAAAATTGCTATTGACGGTGATTCCTTCCTCTACGAATGGGACTGAGGAACGGGCCTCATTAATTAGTAGATTATCTCAATAATGCGCTTATAAAAAATTGGAGAACAAATGTGTTTTCTCATCAGCAACTTCATCCTAATCAGTTTGTAATGTTATTTCTCAATACCAATCTGGAGACTACAGAACTTTTTTTTTCTAGAGCGTTATTTGGTCAATGCCCTACAGTCCATCATGGCTACACCAATTTCCATCAATAAAATGAGACTGTCCAAATAGGGGATTAACATGAGAGACTAATCCCATAATCGACACGCATTTTGCACACTGTAATGACAGGTACCGTAACTATATACATGTAGTGATATAATTTCACAACCTTACAATTCCTTTCTGGTAATGAATGTGCTAGATACCAGCAGACTCATTGTCTGTCGTCCTACAGTTACAACTTTCACGATATCATGATCACATTTTTAATTCACATCACACATAATTGAGATGGGTGAAAGACTTGTAAATTTGCACAAATAGTCAATATCTGAAGAAAAGAGTTCACAATCTGCGTACCACAAATTCACTGTGAGTTTGAGCAACTCAATATGTCACAAGCATGGTAATAATGGTGACATTGTGCAGAATCATAAGGATAGAACTAAGCTAGCTGAATTCATTTGATTTTTAGTGGCAATTGTCATGATACCACGAAGCACCGCCACTACATTATACAATGATGTTTTGATGAAAGACATCAGATATTATTGTCATCCCCCAATGATATGCAAACATATTGTGTATAGATTACTATTCAAAACATCTGCTAATCTTGTAGTGGAAGTGAGTTTATTTCTTAATTAATCTAATAACCATGTTTACTGGTTTAATTTCTGGATACACATGATTATGTCAAAGAAACTAATCATGAAGTGATCAAACTTGTTTGACGTGCTGAGTAAAGATAAGTTAAAGACACTATATAACACTGTGGAAGACACGTTTAAAAAATTGTCGGACTTTGCTATCTGACATATCTGACAGTGTTTGAATGGACATATAAACACGTTAGAATGCAAAAGATTGGACAGTTATGCTGTCACTAGTACAATATGTGCAGATACAAATTGGCACATTAATTTTATATCGGGCGATAGGAAATTCTGCAACACAGCAGTCTATGGGGGAAAGCTGGAATGGTCTCTCAATGATTTTCACTTTTTTAAAGCACTTACTGATCGTTTTAAACTGCAGTTATTTCAGGGCTTCATTTTTAGACCATGTCAGAGACACTGGTAGCATGGGGAATCATGCAGCTCAGATTTTTTAAACTGAAAACACTGTTATACAGTGCCTTTAAACTCGAACAACTATTATTTTGCAAAACTTAAACCTCAGATATACCTAGTGGAATGTACCATAGATTTACTTCACGCAGCATTAACAAAAATATAAAACTTTATTAATATCCACACATAGTGATTACACATTTTACCCTTGAAAAATAAACAGACACTCTCAAAATTTCCTAAGTATTCAACCCTGAAAAAAAAAACCCAACAAATTAATAGATATATCCTACGGAATTACACAGAATCATGATTATTTGATTATGATCCATAAACGTCTTGTGCCTGAAAAACACATACAATTTTGAATAAACATGATACAAAATTTGTCCATCATAGATATCTAGTTAATAATCACTCATTTTCACCCATTAAAGTATTCTCAGAACATCATCCGCATATGAAAACTTCCAATAAATGTGATATATTTTTAACATGATTGGGAATGCTTATCAGCACTTCCCTGTACAAATTTAAACCTTGGGTACTCTAACCTGTACAATTATGGTCCCTTCATATTGTACACACTGTATGTGTTCAAGTACAGTGTGCACTTCTACAAACTACACCTTCTGTGAAATTCATGATTATACACATTAAAAATAGCCCTTTTTTCTGGAAAAATGACACAAACACATATGGTGAAACCTATCTACAGTGGCCACCCAAGGGAAACAGAACATTTGGCCTTAATAGGCAGGTTCTTTAGTGCATGAAATGTTTCCAGGGGAATCATTTTAGTGGCCACTATAGATGGGTTGGCGGCTGTAGAGAGGTGACCACTGAGACTGGTTTGACTGTAAAAGTTAATTCATCTTCATAGCACATAACGAAAACAGTAAAAGGTTATACTAGTCTATGTACAACATGAATATTTACACCTTCACGAATTGATCTACAAACAACAGTGTCTCACAATATTCTGTTATTCAATAATCTCTCAAGTACATGTAGTCATGTACATAGGTACAGTCAGCACTGTGCTAATGCTAAGTATTTTGTAACATGAGCACAATGGCAGTTGTCAGTCTCAGAAAATCTTACGAAACTTACATGGAATGCTGTTCAGAGGATGGTTTCTTACATGTACATGTTCCTGTATTATCAAACATCTTGACAATTACAAGAAGAGAAGGAAACAGAACTTTGTTTTATTACCAAAAAGTAGAAAAAAATAGCACAGAAAAAAAGTTAGTAACATGTTTTATATTGTACACAATTTTTCTAAATTCTAATACATCTCTGAAACTCTCACAACGGTATTCTTTCAGCTTGTGGATGGGCAGTATGGCTCACTTAAATTTCTTTACCACATCAACAATTCTTTTGATTTTATTGCTTACAAATAATTTCTTACTTCAGTACCAGATAATGGATAAACAGTACAAAGAAATCAAGTCTGCTTTTTCTCAACTACATCCTTTTTGTATGGGATACAACACTTACATGTACTGTGATACAAAGCTACAAGAGTTGATGCAAGACTTCATGTGTGCATGATACAGTTATAATTTCATTTGTAGGTTTTCAGTGCAATTACATATGCAGAAAACATTCCATTAAACAGTCATTATCAAATTGACTAGGTCACAAGTTGACCACAATGTGGAATTTATCCAAATTTCACAAAATTCTATCGTAAACCAGTTTTTGAAATTTAAAGTTACCATTTTGAGTAGTAAAATTTAAGAGTCACCGCTGCAATCTGAAATTCACACTAAACTTAAACAACTAGAAAGTATAACTAGAGAGATCATACATCACATTTCTCTTCTTATAAAATAAAGTATACAAGCTATAAAACAGAACCAAGTCCCCATTTCAAGATTTTTTGCCAAACAAAATGAGTGAGCTTCTAGCACTAAGGAGGAAAATAAAATTATGTGCACATACATAATAGATTTCAGTTAAAAGAATTTATGAGCTGACTTCATTTATACTTCCCACTGTACCAATACGAGTTGTGCAGCAATACTCAACATTCAACATTCTTTCATGTAATTGATTTTCCATAAAGATAACCATAGACATTGAAAATTAATTGCATTTTAGTTAAAATTATGTGATAACATTTACCCTGCATCGATATTGGAAACTGAGATTGAAATAACCCATCAGAGTTGTTCTGAATTTAATTTTCAAAGATGGAATGTTATGAGATGATACAGATTTTTAGAGATACTTTATTTTCACAGAAAAAACAACATAAAAATAAGAACAAATGTCACACAGAACCTTTTCTGTTACAGCAATATAATATACCCAATGCAACCCATTAATAACTATGACTGAAGATACACTAAGCCCTTTCACTAGTTATTGCCACACTCAGAATATATACGCAGAGTCTATGAAGTTTTGTTTCAATGGAAACACAGGTTTAACTCATTCTAAAATCATCATCATAGTCTCTCATGTATTTTTAAGCAACAAAAGATACATTAGCACTGACAATGGACACTTAACTGAATAAAGCACACAGATGTTCATTTCATATTAAATGTAAATACCTACCGCCACCTTGTAACACAGCATGCCAAATAAAATCCACACTAGAGCAGTTCCACTGTGTGCTTGATGGGTATGCCTCCGCAGTCCACACTCCCATCCAATTGATGTAATTTGAAAAGCTTCAAGTCACCATGGCAGCAAAACCAATTAGATCAATAAGCCCAGTGTGACCTTTGACCAAGTTACAGTAAAATCTAATAAGCAGTTCTAAAATAATTATGACAATGACCTCATTACGGACATGAGGCCCGGTGACCTTTGACCTCTGACCTTTCAACTCCAAAATCGAATTAGTAAATTGGTACCTTATATTAGATACTCCTACCAAGTTAAATCAAAATCGGACCAGTCATACTCGAGTTACCACTGTAATGAGCCCAAATCAGACATATTTTAGGCCCGGTGACCTTTGACCTTTCAGCTCCAAAATCTAATCAGTTCATTGGTGCCTAATAAAACATACTTCAACCAAGTAACATGAAAATCCGACTGGCCGTTCTCAAGTTATCACGGTAACCTTTGACCTTTGACCTTTCAGCTCCAAAATCTAATCAGTTCATTGGTGCCTTATAATACATACTTCACCCAAGTTACATCAAAATCTGACCAGCCATTCTCAAGTTATCATGGTAAAGAGCCCAAATCAGACATATTTTAGGCCCGGTGACCTTTGACCTTTGACCTTTCAGCTCCAAAATCTAATCAGTTCATTGGTGCCTCATAATACATACTTACATGAAAATCCGACTGGCCATTCTCAAGTTATCGCGGTAAAGAGCCCAATTTAGACATATTTTAGGCCCGGTGACCTTTGACCTTTGACCTTTCAGCTCCAAAATCTAATCAGTTCATTGGTTCCTCATAGTACATACTTGGTCCTAGTTACATCAAAATTCGATCAGCAGTTCTTAAGTTATTGCGGTAATGAGAACCGGTAACGGACAGACGGACAGATGGACACACGGACGGACAACTCGAAAACATGATGCCTCCGGCAACTTCGTTGCGGAGGCATAAAAACAAAAACACAAAAATAATGTTGAATATTCAACATTCATTACATATGATCCAGATGTTGGATTTTATGTCCCATGTTCACCCTGACATGTTTAATTTTAATTTTGTGTTCTCGATATGTCTTTATCCTTTTGTTTTCCTGTTATGGCATGGCCTAAATAGTAATACATTAGTATTCTAGACCACATGTTGCTATAAGAATTGTACACTTCCCATATACAAAGACCTGATCCTTGTACCCATAGATACATGTATGATGAACCACTCATACGTTTCTTGCATAAAGCTTCTAATCAACAGCAAATTTCTACATTTGATTTAAATATCGCCATTATTTTAACTTTATCAGCCTTTGAGTTCAAAATGCTGCTTGCAATCACATATTAAGTATACATTAACAAAATCATGATTTTTTTTTTCATATGCAAATATCTAAAATCTGTAGTGCAGAACTAAATTTACCTTTAAACCAGTCTTTGTCACTACATCTTGCTTGTCACTTTCACAAGAAGCAAAAATCATTACTTCCACTATAAATAGACCTACATTACAAGAAATCAACACCTAAACATTTAGTTATGAGATGGGGAATGTATAAGTTACATAATTCTACCACCCTAAAATATCAAAATCCTATTATCTTATGTAAAGTATAATGCATAACGATTATCGTCCGAGTATTGGTTCTGTTCTGTTCATTGCCGATTGATAGCTGGGTTATAGGCAATTCCTGAGTTGGATTTTAAATGGTATTCAGATATCGGTTTTAAAAATGGGTTTTACCACGGTAAATTTCTAGTCATAAAGATGACCTGACAGAGCAAGTTTTTATGTTGACCAGTTGATGTGAAACAGAATGCATAATTTTGATTCTCTAGTCACAAAATTTATGTTGCTGCAAATGAATTACAAACTCTGAATTTTAAGTTCATAAGTGATAAATCTGAAATGATCTAACTTCTATAATCAAACCTTTGACTACCCTGTAAAGACTAGTCCCAAGATATTTTGGGCTCTGCTTTATAGAAACTGTGTGTTATACCAAAAACCAAACTGTCTTCCAAAGGGTTAAAGGTAAAAGACATGATTGGGGGTACTCCTCAACTTGGGATGAAATTATTCTAGAGTCAAGTACACCGTGCATGGATTCCACTATGAAAATTTGGTAGTCAAAAGTTGACTTGCTCTTATATAACTTCCATTAATATGCCTAATGACAGACAAATCTATTGTGTAGCAGTCTATGGGATCTATTTCTATCAGGCCTCGAGAAAAACAAAATGCTAGTATGTTCACGCTTGATTTTGCGTAAGTAAACAAATTCAAAATAAATCCTTCCAGCCAGGAGATACACTCCAGCTGGTGTATCCATTGATATATCTTTCAACCAGTTTGGTTCAAGAGGCATTTCTTATTTCTCCCAATCATGTCACTGCCCTGTAAGATACCCAGTCTTACTTTACTCTCCTAATTGAGTTTGCCTATCTAACCACCGCATAGATGCTGATAAATTTGGTCTCTACAAAATGTACCCAAAACAATTTGAGGAAGAGGAACTAACCCCTCTGGGACGATGGACTTAATAGAAAAGGCTGGTACATCTCACACCTAGAGACGACCATCTTCATTTGTATTGATCAAAATGTATACAAAATAGCACACAGCCTATTTGTGGGCAATATAACGTAAGTTTGAGTGAAAAGGTCGGCATATTTTCTTGGATTTTGTACTTAAGCCCATCATCCTGAACGAGTTCAGCACTTCAGCATCCCTGTAAGGGGAAACAAAATAAGTTGCTCATGTATTAATGGGCTTAAAATAATGATTTTTAGAAAAAAAAAATGTTATCCCTACTCATAGTACACCCCATATACCATGGCTGCAGCGAAGAGGGAACCATTCCTGAATTCATATGAAGACGATGTGTCATTGCTGGCGTCCCACAGGCATCGACTACTGACCTTCAAACCCTGGTCCCGTAACTCACCAATGTGAACCAAGACGATGATCTTGTATCTCGGCAACATCAGCTCCTTCACCCGTGCTTTGATTACCTGTATAGGAGAGAATTGAAGGATGCCATTTTTATAGCTGATGGAAAAAGGCCTTGATTTATTTACTGATATATTTGATCAGTATTTATTTATTTCATTATTTACATATTTATTAATTTATTAATTTATTTATTTATTTACATATTTATTTACATATTTATTCATTCATTTATTTATTTACATATTTATTTCAATCAAATAGTGCCGTCCCTTGGAGAGGGGTTGGCGGCTATGCACTTCCATCGTTTTCTGTCTTGGACCCTTCTTCTAACCTCTTCATAATTAAGACCCGTCCACTTCTTAATGTCATCAAACCAAGTTGTTCTCTGTCTACCCCTTTCTCGTTTGCCCTCTATCATTCCTTCAAGTAACAGTTCTGTAATCCTTCTCCTCTCATCATATGTCCAGCATATACCAGCTTCCTCTTTTGTATTGCCTTTATCAGCTCTCTGTCTCTATTTGCTCTTTTCAGGACTTCCTTGTTGCTGACTTTCATTACCCAGTTGATTTTTTGCATTTTACGCAAGCACCACATTTCAAATGATTCTAGTTTTCGCTCTGTTTCCTTACATAGTGTCCATGTTTCCACTCCATACAATAGGGTGCTCCAGATGTAACATTTCCAAATTCTGCATCTCAAATTAAAGTTAATCTTTCTATTACACAAAACATCTTGCATTTTTATAAACACAGTTCTTGCGATCTCGATCCTTTGTTTTATTGCAGAGTCGCATTTTCCGTCTTCGGTGATTGTCTGACCAAGATAAACAAACCTTTTAACTTGTTCTATTGCTGTGCTATTTACCTTAATGTTGACACGAGGGACTTTCTTTTTCCGTGATGCTACAACAGTTTTTGTCGTAGAGGCATTAATTGCCATTCCGTATTTTTCGCCCTCGGCATTTACTTTTTCTATGAGTCTCTGTAAGTCCTCCTCTGTTTCCGCTAGTAGCACAGAGTCATCGGCATATCTCAGATTGTTTATGATTAGGCCCCCAAATTTAGTACCTGGTTCATTTTTCAAGACTCTGAAGATTATTTCTGAATATATGTTGAACAACAAAGGAGAGACTATACAGCCTTGTCTAACTCCTTTCTGTATTTGAACCTCTGGTGATAACCCTTCTCTGCCTCGTATTACTGCCTTCTGGTTCCAGTACAAACTAGCTATCAAGCGTATATCCTTTCCATCTAGACCTAGTGAGTTTAGACAGTTGATCAGTTTACATATCTATTAATTTACTGTTATCAATTCATTTATTATTTCTTCATTTAATTTTATTTTTAGATCTATTTATTCATTTAATGTATTTGAAAATGTGCTACAGTAAATTCTATTTTTTCATTTATTTATTAATTTTAATTTATTTGTTTGCAACCTGCTGAAGAGAGATATGCATTCTTGATCTCATATACACATACATGCCTGCACTCACCCCCCCCCCACAAACACACACCTAGTTTTCATCCACAGATAAAGAGAGACACACCGACACTCACAGACACAAAGACAAACAGACAGACAGACACACAGACACACACACACACACACACACACACACACACACACACACACACACACACAGTGATCAGTATGTGGAAGTAACAACTTGCACTTACATCTGAGATTGTTTTTGTCATATTCTTGCAGAGTTCTGGTTCGTACTTCTCCTCCAGTAGATAGCTCTCTAGCGTGTCTCGTAATATATTCTTTACCACCGTAACAGGGAACTTCTTGACGGGGCCTAGTTGGTAGGTTGGTTCTAACTTGACAGGGGGTCCTGTTCTGGATGTGTCCTGGGGTTCGTCGATGAAAGATACTGTGCTTATAGACCTATAGGTAGAAAGATAATTTGAATACATGATTAGAATGATTGATGCTTATTCTTCATGGTAAAATGACACAATGTCATGGAATATACAATGGACATGGGGGGGGGGACGCCATTGTTCACAAACAATGGTGTTCCCCCACCCCCCAAGTCCATTGTCAATCTGAACGTTCTGCCGCGCATGCACAATATTGAATGATAATACAGTCTCTACTATGGAAAACAACATATACTTCTGCCATTACTATCAAAAAGACATTGCCTGAAATTTCTGAGGTCTAATGAAAACTTAAGTAAGAAAACATAGAGATAAATGAACAGTACAAACCCTTGTTTAGTAAGCAAATAATCAACGTTGGTAAAGGTGATGGGACAAACTATCACTTCCGAGGTGATCTGGATGTAGCTATCTTTCCGAAGCGAAGCTGAGGAAAGATAGCGTATGCATTCGGATCGCCGAGGAAGTGATAGTTTGTCTGATTGCCTGAAACCAAAAGTTGATTATTTGCTTTATATTCCACATCGGAAACTATTTAACCAAAGAAACAAAAAGGATTGACATTTCTCTTTAAAAAAAAAGACATTTTGGCTCGAATATGGAATACGCGCCCGACCAACACCTGGCTGCGCGTATCACCAGGGGCGTCGACGTTCGATGCGCGCGCGTGCGCGTTAGCGTACATGTTGCGTATTGCGCTCACGAAATACGCGCACTGCCGAGATGGTTTTAGTAATTTTTTGTTTCGCTGATCTCTTCAGTACACACAGTCCAAATGGTCAATTATCAACATTTTGAGTACGCGCGAAATAAAAGTGCGTTACACTCGGGCTATCAATTTACTATCTATCGAGTGTATTAAACAAACTTTTCTTCTCAAGTGATCTGACGGGAAAACTATGCTTTATCCCGTGACCAACTCTTGGCCAATCCTATAGCAAGATTCTTAGTATGTGGAATATAATGATCATTATTTTCTGGTATAATTTCACGGCAATTTGAAATTCACATAACATATTAACTTGGCAAGAACCCTGCCTACGGATCATTCACATTTTCACACAGATGTTAGTCAATATGTGTAGGAATACTCCTGCTAAATTATTTTGCTAAAACTAATTTCATTAAAAAGTTATGGTTGTTTGAAAAAGGGTGTAGTTACTTTTTTGTTGTGTGTATTATTTTGGGGCATCGTTTTATGCTTATGATCTCCAGAATAGGACACTGACCTTCTGCAGTTGAACTCCTCAGGTCTGTAATTTACAGTGGCTTGTTTCAAACATTGTTAGAGATGAATGGTGTATAATTCAATTTATCTATTGCTGCCAACATTTGCTAATTTCAGACAGGTTTTGTCAGAAATTGTGCAATCAAAACAGGAAAAGGATTAACCCTCAATTTTAGAACTGCATGGGAATATGGTGCATTTGTCAAAGAGAACATGTGTGTTGTGAAGGTGCATACTTTCCCTTCTGCCGATGCCCATCCACTCCTATCCGTTTCCCTTGAATAACCTTTTTATTTTAAAACAACCATCTGTTGACTGAAACCTAGGGTTTTGTGCAGGAAATAAAATATTCCATGAACTCGTCAAGGTAATTTGTAACACTATTTTACGGCACGATCTGATATCTGATTCTTGCATTGGTCAAGATCTACTCTCCAGAATTCTTACTCATTTAAGTCATTTTATCTCATGTGATGCACCACATGCTTCCCTGGGGTACCGTTTTAACCCTGGTACGTACTGCATTGTGTAGCACCATCTTGTGTCCATTAAAAGTATTTTCTTCAGTTGTGATGCTGAGGCTGTGCCAGTGCATACCAGAAAGACATTAAGTGACAAAAAAGTGGGGTGAAAATGAGGCTGAAGTTGTTATTTTTACATCCTTTAGTGTTTTATATCAGTTTAGAATACATTTTGCGCTATAAGAGTTTTTGAACATTGAAAAGTACACTGCAAACATAACTTTTAACAGTTTTGTAACCCAAGGCACAGTGCTGAAAAAAAAATAATTCAACAAAATGGCAGATTTCTATTTGGTACAACCAGGATACCATTTATGTCATCATGTACCGATTTTACTGAAATATCATGCAACAAGAAATACATGTTATGAACCAGTTTGAGATGGCAATTATAGAATATAATTTACCCTGCTGGCTTGTATCTGCCACCGAATTCACTGCCACTCATCAGGGATGACGCACTCCCATGTCGTTTGAGAAGCTTTGCTGCCTTCGTCCTAGCCACATCTTGTCTGTCGGACGCCATCACGTGGGTAGTCAGTCAGATGCAGTGAGTTGTTTCAATGGTTAATTGCTCTGCAAGAATAAGTAAGAATTTCCCTGATAATTCAGTGGTAAAATCATAATTCAGGTGAAAACACAAATTCCACGACTGTAGCTTTTCAAAGCTGCAGAATGCCTTCATTGCCACAAGGGTTTTTTGTGAAGTGCTTTTATGTGCATATCACAGTGATAAGATCTGCCCAGTATCATAGATCTGGAAAAGATGAATCTTTGAGATTGAATTGGAAGTAAATCAATGTGATGCACTTCAGCAGGAAGTGAATACATACATGTGGCGGCTTATCAGATCACTCTACACTACGCCACTAAGCTACCCTTAACACTGAAATGAAATGTTAAATCATCATTTTAACACAATGAATGATTTCAAGAGGAATAACAACAACAACAACAGTAATTATAATAATAATAATAATAATAATAATAACAATAACAATAATAATAATAATAATAATAATAATAATAATAATAATAATAATAATAATAATAATAACAATAATAACAATAACAATAACAATAATAATAATAACTAG
>JZLH01S0101649.1:0-12992 GCA_001188425.1 Eucidaris tribuloides
GCACTACGGGCGGCCTCCGGCTGCTTGCCAGCAGTCCTCTCCGGAATCCCTCCATCCGGAGTGCAAGGGTTCTCCCATGTGACCGGAGTGGATAATAGCAGCGATGGAGTTTCCAGGCGAGTCGTTGTTCAATGTCTGAACGTAGTCGGACGACACTTGGAGCTGAACTTCGTCTGAAGCATCAGACCGTCTGCGAGAGGCATAGAGGCTCTTCCAACGCTGTAAGAACCTGCGTGACCAAAGAAGAATGTACAGGATGCGATTCGCTTAATTTTCTTCAAATCATTCACAAAATGGCATTTGGTGACTAGTTTCACCGATTAGAACCTCTTTTTCCAACAATCATGGATACCATGTCATTGATTTTTATAATTCTGTTGGCTGGGTTCTGCGGCCATTATTTCCGAGGCAATGTTGTTGCCCAAATTTGCAAATTTCAACAGCGGGCGGTCATCGGAACGGCCGAGATATTCTGGTGTCTCGCTTTGCCATACCGGACAACCGCGATGAAAAGGGCTGGAATGCCCTCGCTTTTTACCAAGGAAGACGATGCGAGCTACATCTCCATTGTCATCGCCGGTTTGTCTGTATGGCATGCATGAGAGACGAGCGAGAAATATTCGGAATTCTGATTGATCACTGGAGTTTAAAAATAGTAAATTTGGGAAACGACATGCTGCCGAAAGAAAGCCCTCAAGATTTCAAACACCTCAGTCAAAATTAATGATCATTGTAATCATTTTGTTGCGAAAAGAATGTTTAACCCATTTAATTTTAATAACCAATGACATTTTGTGAATGGATTGTGAAGAAATTAACGATCGCATCTGTAGCATTCTTTTGGGCCACGCTTGTATATTTTAATTCCTTCTCGCGATTGACTATAATGACCAACAGCTGGACCTAAATGGGCTGAAAAAACTGTGACTACTAAAACTGACTGGACGAACTGAAAATACAATGATATGAGATTGAAACAGATAATAAATGAACATTATTGGGGGGGCTGAGGACTTGTTCGAGTCTGTGCACTGTTTGTAAGTATGCCTATGTTGTTTCCATTTTTATTTGCTGAGAAAGTTTTTTTTTTTTTTGGGGGGGGGAGGGATTCACTGTTTCGTCAACCAATATAAGAAAAACACACACACACACATTAACACACACACACACACACACACACACACACACACACACACACACACACAACAACACACACACACACACACACACCCACACACACCACACACACACACACAGCACACACACACCACCACACCACACACACACCTACACACAACCACAGCACACACACACACACCTACACACACCACACACACCAGCACACACACCCTACACACAAAGCACACAACACACACACACACACCTACAGCACACATACACACAGCACACCTACCACACACACAGCACACCAGCACACCACGACGACACACGCAGCGCACACACCCACATGTCACACATAGGACTACAGCACACACCACACACACACACCACACACACACCACCACACGACCGCGCACGGACGTGCTTTGTGTGATATAGGATTTTATTTAAGCATTCTCCGAAGAGTCCGTTCTCATCGGAGACAGAATCTCAACGACTAAATTACGTATCTTGCTAGCCCCGAACGTGTTATACAATAATGTAGCTTAGAGGAATGGAACAAAAAAAAACGGAAGGAGAGAAAACTCATAATTTGATTAGGCATGATATTCTGCGCCATACTTTCTGCTATTTCCCGCTTGGAACAGACTCGGATGCTTTGGAGCTTATGTCAGTACACCCCAAATCCTCCATGCGGAGGAGGATATTGATGATTGACGCGAGGGAGGAAGCCACGCCCAAGCCACCTCGAAAAGAGAAAGAAGCGTAAATCGGACAGTGGAGTATACTAGAAACTCAATCAAAAAAAAGATCGCCGTATATGAAGCACAGATCTCATTACGCGTAATATACAGTGCGTACCAGAAAAAAAACAGAAACCTGAAACAAGGCTTATTGTGCGAAGGCAATGTCGGGTATTGATTCTAGAAATTAAGTACACAATACAACTTTGACTTATGTTCTTTCAGATGATACATTAAGCCAAACCCATTTTCTCGCTGCATTCTCTGAGTACCATGACTTTTAAAAAGTTAAAGTGAAAAACCTATTTGTACGTTTTTGGCTTTGACAGCTGTGCACACAGCTGCTCCAATCTCTTTACTTTCATGTAAGTGTGCACAGTCAAGCCATAAAGCGTAACAAGTGGTTTTCCATAAGTCAAAGTGTATTGGGAACTTATTTCTACAATCTCAGCCTGATTGCTTTCCGCACAATAAGCCTTTGCTTTTTTTTTCTTCCAGGGGTTATGTTTTTTTTTCTAGGGACGCACTGTAGACAAATAATCTTTTAGTTTTATTCTTCGGATATTATTCATTTTATGATAAAAAGTAAAAACAAAACCCAGACCGTCTATGAAGAAAACGGAGAGAGAGGAAAGACAGGCCATGCCCACGCATCCCCCTGAGAGACGAAAAGAGATAGTAGACCTGATAGGGGGAATTTAAAATAGATTCGTAATTTTGTTTTGTTTGCTGTCAAAGAGAGAAGATGATTGATGATGATGATGATGATGATGATGAAGGTGACGACGATGATGGGGATGATAGAAATAATGATGATGGTGATGATCATGAAGATGAATGATATAACGATGATGATGTGATTGGTGATGATGATAATGATGTGATGATGATCTTAATGGAGATGGTGATGACGATGATGAACATGATGATGATTGATGATGATGATGTATGCATGCATATGATGGAAATAATGATGGGGATGATATTGTTGATGAATAATGATAAGATGAGGGATTAACGCGTTCGATGACGGTGATGATGTGGGTGGTTGGTGGCGGTGGTGGCAGCGGTGATGATTGGAAATTAGGATTATGATGATAATGATGAAGAAGAAGAAGCAAGAAGAAGAAGGTGCGGTTCTACGGGGGGGGGGGGGCTTGGGGGCTTAAAGCCCCCCAAAATTTGCCCAAGCCCCCCAAAAAATTTTCGAAGGGTAAAACAATTCTGAGCAACCTTTTCGGGCGACTTTGAGTTAAATAGTAAAAAAAATTGACCGCCGCCTGAGAAGAAGAAGAAGATGAAGAGAAAATAAGAAGAAGACACGAAGAAGTAAGGAACAGAAGAAGAAGAGAAGAAGAAGAAGAAGAAGAAGAAGAAAGAAGAAGAAGGAAGAAGAAGAAGAAAGAAGACGAAGAAAGAAGAGAAGAAGAAGAAGAAGAAGAGAAGAAGAAGAAGAAGGAGAGGAGGAGGAGAAGAACGTGACGAGGACGATGATTGAGTAAATTGAGATGATGTATGATAATGTGATGATGTAGGTGATAAGATAATGCATGCTAGATGATGACGACTACGATAATTATAACGAGCCGTGATGATGATGACGAGGATGGTAATTGATGATAATGTTGTTAATGATGACCAATGTTGATCATTACGGTGACGGCGGTGATAGTGTTGGTGATGATGAAGCGAAAACGATGATAATGTGGAATCTTTGTAACTATTTCAGCACCAAAACAAGGCCTAATCGGCCCCACCCCCGCCAGGAAGTCAAGGCAGCAAATTGACAAAGAAGGTCAAATGGTCGGGAGCCAACATCATTTGCCTCTGGTATAAGCGGACAATGAACATTACGGAGACCATCCGAGGGTGGGAATCAAAAGTGATACCTTGCAAAGAGTCGATTCTCAGCTGAGGCAACCAGAGGAAAATGTGGGAGCGAGAAGGATTAATGAGTGGCTCTTGAGGTATAAGTATTATCTGTTATAGGCGCAGCCTGAGACAAAACACCATGAGGGATAAAATTGAACTAATCTGCTTGTTATCAAATAATGAATAACGTACGGTTGTTTTTCCGTTAACCATTTTAAATCGTAAATGATATCCATGTAAGATCATTTAAGCATCAGTGGACGTCATTCGAGAACACTTTGAAAAATGCCTCAGAACCAAATGAGTTGAAATGCTATACCAACTATACACTTAAGCTGGATCGGTGGATCTCGCCGAGGCGGAAGGATTTGTCTGTAATTTGTTTACCTTAAGCGAGAATAGTCATTTACCTTTTTTAGTATACTGGTTGTGTAGTACAATGAAACAGTAACGGAAAAACAAACTACTTTGTTAGCACTTTGTGACGAGGCCGTTTTTTACAAACTCGGCGCCGATGCCTTGTCCATGTTTAAAAAAATTTCTCAATACAAAATCAATAATGCGCCTGTCGGAGGAATGAGTTCTAAACGACCACCATTAGAAGTTACAGTGCCCAATTTTTCAGCAGATAAAAATACGTGATCGTCAGGTATCACAGTCAAGCCAAAAAAGGATATTACAAAGACTTAAATATAATCGTCATGTTAATTATTAATGATGTAGTATTAGCCTTTGAGTAAAATTTATTCCTTCAAAGAATTCGCCGATATTTAACAGTATTACGTACTATTTAGATGCTCGGTCAGTCATTTAGCCATAAGAATAAAACATCGTTAATCAACGTAATGTGCTGTCATGTTACACTTAGTGTCTTTGTCTTCAAGCAGAATAACGTGCCGTGGATGAGCCCAAGGCCAGCATTTACCAGAGATTCCTAAAAGACCTTCGGCCACCTCAAAATCTTAGGGAAAAGTCCAAACAGTCGTCAGCACCGCTACCAAGCATCTTCAAAGAATGTCTTCTTCCCGTACCAGTATCGAAAGAGAAGCTAGTGAAGAAAAGTTAAGAGAAAGTTAAGAAGTCAAGAGACGGTGCCATCTTTTGGAAAGCTGATAAGAGGAACGAGGAATGCACGGAAATAACGCCCAGATGGCTCACCAGTCAACACCGCATTCTCTCAGATGGCACTTGACTAAAGACTGCAGGTTGCAGCACGAAACCGTCGTCTTTCAAACTGCCAAGTAAGTCAGTTTTCCGATTATTTATATTAATACTTTCACTCATTCACTCGACTCATGCACTAATAAGCCAACATTCCATCAAACTATATAAAGTTTTCATGCCAACACTTCAATCCCCGAATCCATCACAAATTCGTTTATTTAAATGCCTCACACATAAGCTCAAAACGAACTTTCCGTCAGTGATATCAATTAAATAAACTGACATGACTGCACACTGGCGTAAATCATGATTGATGAAATTTCAAGATTTGGGGGACACCCCCAAATCAAATGGCTATTTCTGTGAAAAAACACCTGCAACGCTGCAAAAAGTATACATAAATCTAAACATTGCGCTTATGCTTTTATTATGATTATTTCGTAGACATTTCACGAAGTGTGTTTCCTCGATTCTTTCTTGCTTGTGATTAAAATACAGTTAAAATACCATCAAGCCACTTTATATTTTGCAGTGGGGTTTCATGGCCGTATATCAAGTCGCGAGCGAGCGCAAAGCGAGCGGAAGGAAATTTTAGGACCTGTGAGGGACTGCATTTATAGTGTCCAATAACATCTTATAAAAGGGTGAAACTGTTTCTGGAAATGCTCTCAGATTCAGAGACTGAAAAGACCTTTAAAGACTTTAAAGATTTAATCAAATCTATGAATGTGACGCGAGCGTATGCGAAGCGGAGCCTTAGAAATTAAAGTAACGTTGCTCTACGTCGTTCTCAAATTCCGGGCCACGAAATCAAAGAGGAATAAAGGGCACATTTAAAGAACAAAAAGTTGGTTAGCTTTGCCATGTTTACTACAGTAAGTAATAGCATCAGGCCCTCTTCCCGTGAAAGTGCACCCCAATTGTGATTCCACCGTTTTTGTTTTTAAACAAGATATCTCGAGATCAAAATCAAAGCAAACTGAAACAAAAGCAAACCTCATTTTAAAGCTAAGACGTTGCCCTTTGAGTTGACGTAAACACATGTGTCGAGCAGTATTTTCTTAACTGTCAAAGACAGGCGCTTTTCACTTGAACAATTTTTGAGACGTGCGTGCCCAGCAGCGTCTCAAAAAAATCTGCAAGTAAAAGCGCCCTCTTGGCATGCCATAAATAGGCTTCTGGTAGCATGTCATGCTTGCACATCAACGTCCAAGGACAAAATCTTACGCTTTCAAATTCATTTTTTCTGTTCAATTTGCTTGTTTTTAATCTCGAGATACATTGTTAAACCAACAAAAGGTGGGAATCAAATGTGCTCCACTTTTACAGAGGGACTGGTATAAAAGTGGCACAATTGCTAATTTTACTCTTTCTTATTTTTAAATTAACATATCTCAAGATTAAGACAAGCAAATGTTGAACAAACTATAACGGTATTTGAACGGTAAGACTATGCTGTTGACGTGATGTAACGCTCAGTCACGAAGAGTATTTTCTAATGCCAAAGAGGGCGGTTTTCACTGCCACAATTTTTTTGGACACATCTGTACATGTCAGCAATAAGCCTTAGGAAAACACAGACAGGCTGTCTGGATAAGATTATCGTGACGGACAGAGAACAGAAAAAAAAATCAAGATTTAAGTTGAAAGTTAAAGAACTGTCTTTCCAAATTAAAACTAAGCGAATCCGAAACCATTTAAACCATTTGGAACACAAGCTAATGTCAAATACCATTCTCAAAGAAAAAACATGTTTGTGCCAAGTAAAGTTTCGTATGATCGTATATTATCTGATGTTATAAGCGCATAATTAAAAAGAAATGCCAAAATAGTTTGCTGTGCGACTAATTACACTTGATTAAGTAATGTTTTTATTCTTTATCAGCGTTTTCTACATCGCTGTCTCGTCTGTATCGCTTGATGACGAGCATTACCAATCACGGGGCTGAAGCTAAAATGGCTTTTTTTTATTTTGAGTATAAAGGATGCGATCAACTCTCGCCGCGAAGTTTCGAGCGCGGCGGGACGTGCAGCTGCACAGTCCGAGGGGGAACACAACGTTTTTCCATGAATATGCCATGATAAAAGCTGACGTAGTGACGCAAAGCGAAAGCAATCACGATGGTCTCTTGAGATCGGCGATACGTATGAATATGGCATCGATGGGAATATGTATAAACGCAGCTGAGTGGGACGCAGCACGCGACAGCCATCACACGGTTCTCCTTAGATCGATTTGTATGTATCAGCATCATGAATATTTATAAACCGCTATGATAGGTGACGTGGTTGATACATAGACGCCAATCACATGGTCTTCTCAGACAGAATTACCGTTCTTGGATCTATTTTACCCAAACGGAGCGCGGCGTGCGCTACATACAAATGAAACCCGACGTGTGTGAGCAGATTATGCAGTCTTTTGGGGGAAACAAAGTTATTTACAGTTCGTAACCTGAGTAGTTGCAAACCCTTAGGAGGGCACATCCCAACTCTGGCTTCGGACAGAACTCCTTCTTAGGTGGTAGTCTACGTGTATATAAAACATGCAGGATTTGCTGCTAGATGACATCATTCAATCTTTCATTATTGACATGAGAAGAACAAAAGTAAATCCCCAAGTCCTCTCGTCACCATTGGAATGTAAAAACAACATCCAAAACGACAAGAGACAACATAATATACAAACGAAACACATTAAGGAACAACACTGGGTACAACACAATTCATTGTTACGATAAAAGTGACATACAGATAATAGAAAACAATTATATTATTTTATGCCAGGTAGATTATTTATACACTACTTGTATGATATGCGAAACGTTTTTGAGAATATGACTGAAATAACCAATGATTGATAGATTTTGTGATTTATTAATTTCAAATTCGTATTAAATGCTTAAATGGTATCATTATGTGGTATATAGATATTTCTCATGCTAATTTATATTTATGATTCAATAAATTCGGCTCAATTATATAATTTCAAAAGTGTTCAAAGTTATATTATTTTCCTAGCGGCATTCTGCGCCACTCACATACAGCCTTGTTAAACTTCAGGAATTGTATTCAGATGTAAGACAGTGGATGGTAGCTGAATAACGTAAAATTGACTATTCAAAGACTGCGATTCTTTGTTGCTACTTCTGCCACAAACCTGCGCAGTCTTCAATGGCCCAATTGATGTTGGTGGCCACACCTTCATTTAGCCCTTCAGAAACAATAAGAAAACTTGGTGTTATAATTTGATTCTTGCATGTCGATGTCCTACCATATTCTCGCACATCGGTAGTGCAGTTACCTTTTATTTAACATGTTAAAGGGACAGGAGTAAGGGATATGCACGTCAGAAAATGGTAAAATGAATGAAATCAGCTCAATCGTCACAATGTGAAGATTAGTATAAAATAACAACTGTCATAGAACCTTTGTTAGAATACGTAGTTTAGCGTGAAAATCTGGACATTTAAACTTCAAATTTACAGTGACGTCGACGTGCACGGGCCGTTTCCAAAGATTGTCCGATCAGCCGTTAGCCTAAGGCTCACGCGGAGTTTAGCCGTTTAACCATTCAGTGTGCTCCGCTGGTCTTGCCGACGGTACGCATAACCGCGTTCTAATTTGAGCAAATTTAAACTCACGTCATAAGAACAACATTTCTGGAACATGTCGTTATAAGTTTTTCTTATAAAACAACAAATTCATTTGAGTATGGATCTCAAACTTTTAACACACCAATGTACTACTAAACTACCGTTTGCATATTGATAATGAAGGGAAAAGTAATGCGACTTGGCAAATCCCTGACACAATCTTTTAAGGGAATATTTTTAGGATCAGAAGGCTTATTGACCTCTGCTGTCACAATGCTGTTCGTTCTTTATTGTGTTCGTATTGATTATTGCATTGGGCTTTCTTTCTTCAATTCCCTCTAATCAGTTGACTCGTGTTCAACGATTACAAAATTGGGCAGCACGATTTACATTCTTCAAAGGTTTCACGTGATTCGTCTTCTCAACCAGCTCTTGAACTCACTACACTGGGCTTCCTCTGAAACAGAGAATACTTTTCAAACTACTCTTGTTTCGTCTACAGAACACTCAATAACCAGGCTTCCAGAGTACTTGCGCAATTGTCTGAATTTATATTACACCCACCGATTACTGTAGGTCAGCTAGTGACCCTCTCCGTCTCACATATTGTCAGTTTCCTCGCACATTTAGCGGTGATAGAACATTTACCGTTGTCAGTTCAAAGATACTGCGAATAATTTCGCCACTTACAAATAAAGACAGTATTCATCAATACCTATGGTTCAAAAAGCATTAAAAACCCCATCCTTAACAGTTTGTAGTTTTAAGTACCATAGTTGTATACAATTGTAAAGTGCTTTGGGCACTAATGGAAAAGCACAGTATAAGTAATATACATAATAATAATAATATAACGATGGAGTAAAAGATGTTCAAATCACAGGCGTTAAGTTGAAAAAATCGCAGTCAAAATAGACATTGATATAAGGCATAAAATAGTCCTGGCTAGAACCTTTTGAGGGACCACGCCTCAAGCTACCTGCTGCTTCAATAAGGAGGCGTTATAGACCATCATTTTATGCATATAACTGGTTGTCTTTTATTTCATATAATTTTCAAACCATTTAAAGACTATCTTCGGTGTAATATAATGTACGAAGTTTGTTATGATGAGATATTTTATGGTCGATTTATTAATAAGCTTTAGAAAAGTTCAATAGTAGCCACTATTGTGTAATGATTACGATTGCACGTGCTACCTTCTGTCAAGGAAAATCAATTATTTCATGAGATTACACTCAGTGCTCAATAATTCATGGGAATATATTTTGTACCTTGAAGCTTCTTTCTCCTATAGTCGATCAAAATTCAAGACAAGGTGTTTATTCACACAAAATGCAGTAATGTGAAGCAATTTTTGATTTCATGAGCTGACTAAAGGAAAAAATAAAATGCTTGAGCGCCATAGAGTGATTATTTTTTTTTAAATCACAAAAATCATAGAAAAAGTTATTAAATTAAAGTAATTAAGATAATAATAACCCTAATAAAATAAATAAAAATAGCCCGATGTGCCAGAAGTGAGAGAATTGAGAACTGAGAACACCTCTATAGCCGACAACTACCCCCCCCCGAAGTACCTCCCCTTGGGCAACTACCCATGGGCTGTTGTCCTAGAGATGTTGCCTAGGCGGTGGCTTTCCAGGGGGAAGTCTGCCTTGGCGGTAGCTGTCGGGGGGGGGGGGGTAGTTGTTTAGAAGTGGTTGCCTTATTATAGGGGGTAGTTGCTCTGGGTCACTGACATTGTCGGGGGGGGGGAGTTGTCCTGTGGTTAGTTGTGGGGAGGGGATTACATCTCATTGTCCTCCCACCCAGTCATGCTCATAATTATGGCGAATACGTGTATATAAAATAAAAATATTTTTTTCGGTGAACCGCTACCACTCTGACCGATTGTATCTTGCTCACCCACGGAGAAACAATTATATGCTAAGAATTTCAGGACATGCTGTCAGCATTTGTAGCGTCCGACTCGCAGCACTAAAAACCTGTTGTTTACTAAATGGCCTCCGGTATTGTTGGTTGGTTGTGAGGTCACGTGGTGGTGCGGTACACGCGTATATTACGACTTGTAAAGGACAATTCTGATGTTAATTTAATGATAAGTGACATGATGATACAATTATCAGTTTTTTGGGGTTTTTTAACTTACTTTAATTTTAATACTTTTTTTAATATTTTCGTGGATTTATTTTATTTTTTTATTAAAAAAAAAATATGTGTAATTGTTTTTTTGTTTTTTTTATTTTTTTTTTTTTTCTTATTGCCCTCAAAGTATTTTATTTTTACATTTGTCATCTCAGAGAAATCCAAAAATTTCTTCACATACTGTGTTTTTTGTGAAAATAAACACTAGGTCTTGAAATTTGTGGCCACGATAGCGGAGAAGATATTTTAAGTATCAACAAAACTATTCCATTAATTATGAGCATGGAGTTGTAGAATGTGTTGCTCTATTGGGTATTTTTCTGGCGAGAGCTGTCTGGGGGTTGTGCCTTGAAGTGTAGCGGTCTGAGAACCGTTCCCTCCTTCCTTCCCTCCACTCCTCCCTCCCTCCCTTTCCCTTCCCTCCACTCCCTCCCTCCTTTTCCACTTTTTTTCTTGCGTATTATAGGTCTGACTTCTAGTTTCTGATTGTGTGTTTGTGTCACTGTTTTTCTGTATGTGTGTATCTGTGTGTGTGCGCGTATGCGTGTTCTTCTGTCGATCGCGAATGTGTGTGTGTTGTTGCACCAGTATGTCTGTGTTCGTCCGTGATGTGACTGTGTCTGTGTGTATTGTATGTCATGTGTATGTGTGTATGTATGTTATGTTGTGTTGTATCATTTTAACAGGGCCCTTCAATTACAAACACGTCTGTGCTTCCTGAAGGTACTGTATTTCACAATTTCTTTTAAAATTTTTGACACCCGAGGGTTAAGCTTGTTTCTCCTCTGTTATTGATTTGTTTTCGCGTAGTAAAATGATGCTATATTCATGTTTACATTGTTGATTTGATAAAATTTAAGATAAGATGACAGAGCAATTACATATTGATATTTATACAAATATATTCATGTTTATTATGATTAGTGCATATTGTAACTTGTGTTCACTATGAAATTTGCATTTCTGCTTAACCATGTCATTTTGTTGTATTGATTTCTGTTTACATGTTTGGAAATAATAAAAATGAAATGAAATGAAATATGAGGGAGGGGGAAGGGGTTAGTTGTCCGGGCCAGTGTGCAGGTAGGGTCCAAGAAGGTGGTTGTCATAGTGGTTGTGGGTAGTTGTCAACGGAGTTGTCCCAGAGACAGGGGCGTCGATCCATGTTTCCGATGAGGGTGGGGGGGGGGGCAAAAGCAAAAAAAAAAATTCCAAAATTTTGTATGTTTAATAGTACTCTCCCTACTCAAAAAGTATTGCAACATACACTATAACACATGCATTTTGAGTCAAGGGGTCTGTCTATAATACTGTCCCTAATGAAGTTTGTTATTGGAAAAATTGTAAAGAAATCAAAGAATAATCTTTCTCCATCCAAAGCGGAGAGGTTGTCAAATGCAGGCGCACACACGACAGAAGGGCTGAAACATAAAATGTAACATTTCTTGGGTCTCCCTATAGGGGTGGGGTATTACTTCACACTAGCATTGTATAGTATTTCCCATGACACAATTTTGATGGTTTGAAAAGACTTCCAACAAACAAAAAATGCCAATATGTTCCTCTGAAGCGGTCTCAGAGCTGCGAAGACCACACCCCGCGAAGAAGAGAACACCTCCTATCTTCATAAGACAGTTGTATAGGAGGATAAGGCTACCAATTAAAGATGATGGCCTTCTCTCCACATCATTACATCCAATGTACTAAAAAGTCACTTAACAGTAAATTTTACGATGTTTGCAATAGTAATTCGCTTTAGAATTGAGACAGAATAATAAATAAAAATTGTAACTGTTAAGAGGTCTTGTTTAGAATACGGGACGTATCCTCCTTACCCTCTTATGAAGATATGAGGCACTTTCTTCTTCGACAGATGTGGTTTTCTTTCTGAGACCGCGTCAGAGTAACATATTGATTTTTTTTTTGTCTTTCCAATCCATTAAAACCGTTCAACGGGAAATGTGAACCGAATTAATATGCTAATTTAATTAACACCCCACCCCTATAGAGAGGCCCAAAAAGTTAAATTTTATGTTCCAGCCCCTCTGTTGTGGGTGCATCTGCATTTGATCATCTCTCCACCTCGGGAGAAGAAAGGAGAACGAATGTTCATTGATTTCTTTTCAAATAATTTGTTATTTTCCAATAATAAATTTCATTAGGACATAATTATAGAAAGACCCCTTCAACTCGAAATGCATGCGTTATAGTGCATCATAGGCTTAGGAACCGGGGGGTGGGGGGGGGGGGCTCAGATATCATTGAGGCCCCCAAATATTTTTGGCGGGGCTTAAAGATATCATTGAGCCCCCAATATCTTTTGGCAGGACTCTGATATCAATGAGCA
>JZLH01S0101651.1:0-10619 GCA_001188425.1 Eucidaris tribuloides
CTTTAAGGATGTGAACAAAATACATTTTGCTCAATATCTCCAAAACATCAAAATGTCAGTTATGCCCTTTTGTCATGGGGGGGGCAGAGTAACCCTTTGGCATCGCAATTCGAGGTCAGACATCCAACATACGTCATTACAATAATCCTTAATAATTCAAACTACTCCAAGAGGATCTCCCCTGTTATACCATTTTTTTTCTCACTCGACACATTTTTTTTCTTCCTTTTTTCCAGTTGGCTCCGGCCCAAACCCGAACATCAGCTGTATGCACTGGCTGCCCTAATTAGATGTCAATCTATAAACGTGTCAGAATTATTACTCCGGCTTGATTCAGACCAAATAATCTAATCATAGCACCTAATTATTCAACTGCATCATCATCATCAGCAACATACATTCTCCCCACCCCCCCCCACCCACTCCTCCACCGTCTCGCCACACCATCTTCCCAACTCCACCTCACGAGGGCTCCCTTCCTCCATCCATTCACATTTTGTGTCATTCAGTGGAGAGTGATAACGATTATTCGGGACTCCGATCCAATCCCACCCGTTATTTACCCACAATGAAATTAACCGGCCGACGACAGAGGAACCTTGCTTGTTTCTTGCCTTCTCCGGGTTTTCAACATGGTGCAATGTGTAACTGATCCGACAAGGGTTCATACGAAGGAAAATCCAGCCCCATCTGAATCGGGACTATTTTTAACTCATCTTAAAGGCCACTTTACTTTTTCTTGGTGCGATTTTATCTAGAAATGATACACCACATGCTAACCCGGGATACCGTTGTACCCCAGTGTACAGCATTGAGTAGCGCCCTCTTGTGTCCATAAAAATTATTTTCTTGAGTGATGATGCTCAGGCGGCGCCAGCGCACAACAGAGGACGACATAAACTGACAAAAAGTGCTGTTATTTTTTACTTGCTCCTTTCAGATGAGGTATAATCATATAGCCTTAACACCTTATTGATAACCCTTTGGATTCTATAATGTAAACTATAGTCAAAAATCTCGGGGGTCCCCTCCCCCCCCCCCAAGATTTTCATTTAATTAATTAAAAAAAAACTAAAGACATTCAGAAGTCTGTTATTGCTAGGATATGACTAACAGGCATAAAGCTTCAAATACATAAAAATCCCAAAACTAAACTTGGCTTTAATAAATAAATTACGTTTTAAGAATAGCACTCAATGTGGGTATTAGAGATGAATTACACCTTAGACTTCACATTTATCAAATAGAAAAGTCATTTTCACCAAAATTTGACATACAATGTTTTATCAGCCTAGCAACGATATGTGGTGTTTACTGTGGTCCTCTGTTAGTACATCTCTGTGTTTTGTACTGTATTTTGACGAGTGTTTTTGCAATTATGAGGGCTTTAAATGACTGCAAATACATGTATGCACGTTTTGTATTATCATTTGTTCGTCATAAAGAGCTCCCTTGAAAAGCCGGCCTTAGAGCTATGACAGGACAAACTCTATTGCAAGAAATATGAAATTAATTAATATACGTAAATAAGTATATGAACAAATAAATACATATATATATAAACCAATAAATATGCATTTTGATAGCATGTTGAATGCATACCTCCTCCTTTAAAGGGCATTAACATGATTGGGAGAAATAAAAAAATGCCTCTAAGACCAAACTGGTTGAAAGATATACTAGTGTATACACCAGTTGGTGTGTACCTCCTAGCTGGAAGGATTTGTCTTGAGTTTGTTTACTTATTACAGAAAATCAAGCATGAACCTACCAGCACTGAATTGCTCTTGTGCCCCGATAGAAATAAATCCTATAGAAAGCTACACAACTTTGCCTCTAACAAGGCATACTTAATGGTAGTTCTTTTAAAATGAGTCAACCTTTCATTATGAAATTCTTACAGCAAAAGCTCTGCATAGTTCACTTGATTCTAGAATAGTTTTGCCCCCTAAGTTGAGGACTTCCTCCAATCACGTTATTTACCTTTAACATCAACGACGTGGATTGACCGGAGAAAACCATTTGGATAAGACAATTGGATCGGAGGAACGAGCTTGTTAGACGCGAGTACGTAGTTGTTACTGCCGCGCAGCGTCGTAAAGCTTTGCGACTACATACCCCACCTCGCTCGTACCAATCGGGACGAGAAATCTCTCGCACGGCTGTGGGTGTTGAGAGGCAAGCCCGCCTGCAATTGGAGGGCATTTCTTGATTATATCAAATGCCACACTCGCTTGACTGTGGTAATCCCGAGCCAATCCCGCAGTACTATTTGTCATTTCCATCATCACTATGATCATATTAAGAAACTTGATCCAATTAGATAGTGCCGAAAACGTCATCCCCCCACCACAAACGTAGCACAAGACGTTCGTTCGGTGTTGGCGAAACAAAACAGGTGGGATGACGGCACGGTGAGAGTCGATAGAGACAGCTGATGAAAACAATGGAAAAAATATATATAATTGCTTGAAAAATTTGTTCGATTTCTCTCTTCCATTACCTAAAAAGCCGTTGGTTTTTATGTCAAAATATGTGAAAAAAATATGTGTGAAAAATTTGTTCAATTTCTCTCTTCCATTATGTAAAAGCTGTTGGTTTTATGTCAAAATATCTTTTCATGCAGGGTGGTATTTAATAGTGTATCTGAATACATGTATCAAAGAAAATACTAAAAGACAGTTTGCAATCATGTTTTGGTGCCATGTGAAAACAGTCTAACCTTTTCAGTTATTTTAGAATGATGGAACAATCTTCTTCTCAGGGTCAACAACTATCAAAAATTGTATTATCTTGTGTTCAATTCACCCATTGGCATTGTGGCAATTTGTAGGCATTCAGTGCAGGTCTCTAAGTTGACTTTAATTCTTAAAGTGTCATGCATTTTTTAATGGTGCCACATTCAGCCAGTTTCTGTGTGGTATCAACTTCAAGCAGCTGAAACTTCTTACACGTGCATTGTGGAGAAAAGTGTCGTGCACAAAAGGTGTAGATTACAGTTTTACAAAATATAAGTTTTATGACAATGTTAGCAAGATTTTAGCAAAACTTAAAAAAATAGTAAAATTCTTATTTAGGATCAGTAATTCATGAATGTATACAAAATGTATATATGGGCAATTCCGTGAATTCCAGGACATGACCTGAAATTTTGAAATCTAAATTTTTGAGGCAAAATTTGTTTCTTATGGTTGAATATATGTTGAACAACATCACCTGAATGTCCAAATTGTCATTGCTTTCCCAAAAATATCTGAAAAAATGAATTTTGCCTGGTTGCTATTTCACATGGAAATAAATAGAAAATTTGTGCAAAATATTCAAATTATCACTGAATATTTTTAAAAAGGTCTTTTAAGTCAATGTTGGCATATTTAATCATTGAATGTAATTACCTGTCAGCATGCAGAGTCAAAAATTAGTTTGGGGATATCTTATGACTACAAATTTTTAAAATCTCTACCCCTTTGAATCTATGTAACGTAACTAACCAAAAAATCAACTTTGTTTTTCCTGGAAAGAACAAAACTGCCCAGAATGTTAATTTTTTCAAAATTGCTTCTATTCATTGGCCCTAATTCAAAACTGTCCAATTAAATCAATAACATTGCCCTGTGGTGAAATGAAAAGCCTGTAAAATGTGTAACGTAACTAACTATGTAACGTAACTAACCGCATAGTAACGTAACTAACCACTTTGTGATCAATTTTAAACTATTTTATGGAAAGTTGGCAGCATACTAGGACATACTGAGTCAAAAGAAAGCAGCAGAAGATAATATGAAACCCATAATCCCATTAAAAGCATGCCCTTCATGTGCTTTACTTGGTGAAACACTCAAGCACTTTATTCTGTACAAAATCCTCTTGAAGCATACATGTAAGTGGCATTTCTTTGTCAGTATCAGTTGCAGGATAGTATAAGATGAGCTACAAAATAACTAAGCACTATGTTTTTTTAGTTAGTTTCCTGGAATAAATTGATTATTCAAAATAAAAATCTAATTGATCCAAATTTTTGTAGTAACATCAGATTTTCTGCTCTCAGAAAATAGTGCTGTTGGTCACATCAAAGTGGGCGGTGCTGTATTACTTCTTATCTTGAATGTATTATTAAAAAAAAAGTTATGAAGAAATAGATTATCAGCTATTATCATTTTAGGGCATTTTTGTTATGATAGCAATCTAATATACTGACCAACTTCTTTTTTCCTTTCCCTTCCCAACAGCTGAAAATGCCTATAGCACATGAAATAGGGAAAATCAAAAGTGGTTGGTTAAAAAAATGAAATCATTGGGGTAGTTTGTAAGAATTCTAGAATACAAGAAGGAGAAAGGAGTCCATGTAACATGCCAAGACCAGAAGAAAATCCAAGAGGAATACTTCCGGAAGTTACATGTACTGTGAGAGAATTCAGCTTCCTTGGAAGGAAAGGGAAGCTACCAAAAATTTAACAGAAATTATGCTGGACATACATGTAGTAAAGGAACAACCTCAGTATAAAAAAGAAGAAAAATAGCAGTCTTGTCTAATGAGCAAATTGTTTCAAATCCACTTTATGAAGACATGATCATATTAAAGCCCGTCTACAGTAAAGCTGTGATAAAGGTTCAGTAATGTGAACTATATTGGAGTACATGTATCATCTAAAATTCCAATTTTACAAAAGTGTAATGACCATAGGAACACTGCCTGTGTTGAAAAATTTAAACCAAAAAAAAAGAAAACAACTGTGTTTTAAGGTTACCCTTTGCATCTTATGACAATGTGATGCAACAGTATGTGTACTGGTCGTCGGAGCCATACTACTACTATGAATCACATTTAACCCATCATTGAATAATACAAGTTACATTTAAAGAATTGTTACTCTTTATCTATTCAGATAGATCCACCTATTTTGTTTCAAATTATCAACTACCCATTCATGAATATTATTACATGATTGTGATGCACTGCAGGATGTCAATGCATAGTAGGTGTGAATGTTTTAAAGCTGGCTATCCTACATGTACTTACCTGCTAACTAAAGGCTAAATTAGTCTATAGAGACTTAAAAATTATATTCAGGGGTAAAATAAGTTAGGCCTCTGTGCTTATTGGGACAGAATTCCAATCCTGCACTTTAGTTTTAAATGAATGAAGCCCTATATAAACACAATGTGTGAGAAAAACATAACCAAATGCAATTTTTGTATGCCTGGACAAAGTGTAACGTAACTAACCATGTTTTTGCTGTTCCTATAAAATATTGTAAGCTATTGCTAAAATGTTTCATATGAAATGATTTGCCCATATATCTGTACTAACATGAATGCAACAGTTTGTTTTAGATCAACATAGTTTGAGCAATCTTTAGAGATGAACTTATACAATTTTTTTCCATGTCCTCTTTATGTAACGTAACTAACCAAAATTAAATTTCTTATTATCAGGTACTGAAGTGAGTCTCACATTTCTTTTTGATGGTGTGAGGTAGACTTTGTATAGAGATATTGACAGTACAAAAATAGAAGAATAATATCAAAGCATCTTCATACAGAGGCCAACCTTAGTGTCAAAACGACCATAAAGTGTAACGTAACTAATCATGGAATTGCCCATATGTGTTTTTTTCCTTATTTCACAGAAAATCTGTGATAAAATGTCAAATTTGTAGGGAAATATCCAATGTAAACTTATCAGTTTTATGAGTTATTTAGTGAGAGATACTCCTCTCCTGTACCCAATTGGAATAAAACATAACATCACTGTTTTACATCTTCTAACAATTATTGAAAGAATACAATCTGAAGTGCAAGGTTATGACATTGACATGCTAATTGATCCCTACTGCCTTTTTTTTTCCTACCGAAGAGCAATCGTGGGTGATTTGTGGGCTGCCTAAAGTGTGCTACTATTAGCCTTTGCCCATCTACCACAAAGTCAAAACTGGTCCCTGGCGTACCTTGAATCACAGCCCACTTGGGAAAATGCTAAATGTAGTTAACTACTTCTCCTGATCAAGTACACAGAAATATTTATATATTCTATACTAGTTTCATTATTTTCTTTCAACCGTGTGTGTTATTTTTTTTCCATTTAGGTATGTGTGTGTGTGTGTGTGTGTGTGTGTGTGTGTGTGTGTGTGTGTGTGTGTGTGTGTGTGTGTGTCCGTCTGCTGTATGTGTATATGTGTAATCTTCTTTTAATTTTTTGTAAGTCATGAAAGTCGCTTTGTTAAGGGAAAAAAATCATAACAGAAGACACAATGTATAATGTAATTGAACAATTACACCTGTCTATAGTAAGGAGTAATGAATTGCTTTCATTTCCCGGAAAGATAATATTGCATACAGATTACAGAACTATTTGAATTGTAATTGTTTGCAAATGTAAACAGGATTCATTCCCACATTTTACGCAAAAAAGGAATGTGTGTACTCCTCAAATGAAATACGCATCCAAGCATAAACCAAATCTATAACATGGCGTGTAGAGACCTAGGCATATTAGAATAAGAGTTTAATGTAATATGCAGTATACAATTATACAGTCAATGGAGAAAGGATTTAGTTGCCTTTCAAATGTATAAATTTTCTGTGCTTTCACTTCTGTTCTGCAAAACTGCATACAGTTGACCAAGTTTCTTGTTGAACCATAACTCATTGCCATGACAAGCTGCAGCGTACACACAGTGGAGAACGCCACAATATTTCAAAGGGGGGGGCAGCAGAGAATAAATATGCTCAAATAAATTCAAAAAAATGCCAGGAAAGGTTATGGTGTAGAGCTAGCGTCATACTAACAAAAAATCCATCTTCTGCGTTATTTAATTTGCTGACCAAAGGTGGGGCAGGGGCGGCATTGCTCCTTTGTCCCCCCCCCCCCAACCTCGCTTTACCCTGTGGCACACGTTTACACGTCCCAAGTCACAATTACAACAATCATTCACACGTTCTGAAATTCCTCAGCACTAATTATGCAATAGCGGCCATATATAAAGTCATAATATGATGTATTACCATTGTGTAATAATGGTCTGCAAATCTTCCACCTCTAATTATTGGCTGGGAGTTGGGTCTTAAACGGTGACCAGTTATATACGGATCATTAAACTTGACGCTAAAAGCTCAATTTACAAACGGGTTTGGCCGCTGTCGATGGTCAACTTCTGCACACATCAATGGATGTGTCACAGCGTACTTCTAATATTCATGCGGTAAACCAACACGAGGTTCATGCTTTCTAAAGGAATTTAAGTCTGATATATCAAAACATTTTGAACAGAAGTACAGGGAATTCTTGTTTTAGTAAGGACTCAAAAACCATGACAATTACCTTGTTATATCAGGTTTCTCACTATATCAGAGTTGGGACCTGAAAAATCACCTTGTTACAAGAGGGATTTGTTATATCTGACCTCTTTATAAAGGGGGATCCACTTTATAAGATTACAAGAATCAATTGTGGAGAAAGTTTGCGACAAATCAGACAAATTGAAAAAGAATGCTGTGAGTTTTGGAAAATTTCTAAGAGCACAAACAAAATCAGGAACACAGTGACATTCACTGTAAACAATTCTGTTATTCTGTTTTGAACGAAAAATATTAACTTTGCAATTTTTTATATTTGTGCATGAACACACTTCTTTCATATGGGAAAAAATGTGAAAACAGTATATGAAAATATATAGAATACAAAGATTTAAGAAAATATTTCTACCCAAAAAGAGCATTTTCTGATATTATGTGGTAAAAACAAAATACTGAAGGGTTGCTCGCATAGAATACAGTATCACGAATTTGTAATGATCATAAGAATTTTCAAAAATTAACAACTTCATTCATACTTGTTTGATTATTTTTTTTTCAAACTTTCTCTTATAAGTTTCCCTGATCTTTCTGCTTCTATTCAAACCAACATGCTATGAGCCTGGAATTCCACTTTAACTCTTAACATGCCAGAGAAATTCCAGCTCTATGGACTTTGTGTGTATTGGGTGGTGCATATTTGCACCATCGGCATTATAAGAGTAAAGCAAAGTTGTGCACACACATGACCCTGCATAAATGACTATGAGATTTTATAAATACAGATTTAAAGCTCAGTGACAGGATTGGGAAGACTAAAGAAAAAATGCTTTTAGAACCAAACTGGTTGAAAGATATACCAAATATACACCAGCTGGAGTGGATCTACAGGCTGGAAGGATTTGTCTTGAGTTTGTTTACGTAAGGAGAATCAAGCATGAACAGGCCAGCAGTTTAATTCTCTTGAGGCTCGATATAATTAAACCCCATAGAAAGCTACACTACAGATTTGTCTGTTAAGAAGCATGTAATGGTGGAAGTTATTTTATAATGAGTCAACATTTAACTACCAAATTTTCATGGTAGAATTCTTGCACAGTTTACTTGATTCTAGAATAGTTTTTACCCCAAGTTGAGGACTACACCCATTCATATCATTTACCTTTAAGACCCCCCCACCAAAAAAAAAAATAGTCACATTCTCATTGTTATCGAGTTCAAATGAAGCACATACTATACCATATTCAAAGACGAACAAATTCTAATAAATATTTCAGTTTTGAGGAAAGTTTTGTCTTGCTGATGAAAAACACAAATGCATACCAGTGAAAGGAGAGCAACTAATAATTATCCACATTAATAATGTAGAATTCATCAATTCATATTGAAATCAGGAATTGGGCAATTTAACAAGCTAAAATATTAATTATTACTGGTGGAAAAACTACTGTTCGCTTGCTGTTAATTGTGCGTGATGACAGTGATTCAAATTATCAAATGATAAAACCGCTCTTAAAACAAACCATAAAATACAGTTTGTTGATCATAAAAACATGGAATGAGCTCCCACACCTTTTTTGAATTAGCTTTTCCACAATAAAATGTTGAGCTGATTTATTTCGATCATTTCTGAGTTTCTGATAATCAATGTGTCATCAGTCATTTTTTATAACCTTGCAGACACCATTCTGAAAACAGCGCATCAGTGCCATTTTTAAAACTGATTATCTGTGTGGACAGTGTGCCATTTTCATTCAACATTATGTTTACGTAACATTCAACGAATTTCCACAGAAAAAAAAAGGAACACAGATTATCTTCTCCGGAATAAAAAAACCGTGTCGCCTTTAAACCATCCTGTTTCCACAGAGCACAATATACATGTAGTACCGATTCTATGTTCCGAGTGAAGCAAATTTCTTGTCAATCGGAAGCCAAGAAATTCAACGCATTGTGGTCAAACTGGCATGTTGTGATAGCGTAGTAATTCAGGGCCTATTCTGTTTAATCAATTTTTGTTAAAAAATGGTGACTTTTGACATGAGCAATCAGCTGCATTATGCTGGTGAAATCAAAAAGGCCGCGAGAATGTAATACACTTCCAGGTTACACACCGTGACCCAGACTTCCGCCTGACACGGTTGTACACTTCCAGGTTACACACCGTGACCCAGACTTCCGCCTGACACGGTTGTGTTTCCACAGGAAAGATGCACGGATTACCACGGCAATAACCACCTCCCAGAGGTGGTTATGAGAATCCGTATTAATCTGTGTCGTAGTTTGTCAATAATCTGTGTCACGTGTGTTTCCACAGGAACATTTTCCATGCAATACGGTTTAATAGGGTTTAACAGTTTTTTGCGGAAACACGCAGTTTGAATCTATGGTGGCCGGCTACTGTGCATGTAGTATGGTGCAGGTTATGTAACATTGGTTGGATGTATGGTACCATTCAAGAATCTGCACACAAGAAATCTCAATCAATTGAATTAAAGGTAACAAGAAACAACATAGAAATATGCAGCTGGGCATTTAAAATAATAAAAATATCTTTGATGTCCATAAATTTGACTTCAATTTTTTTCCCATTTATTTTTTGCTAAATAAAACATTTTATGCTGTGACATTCTATAACCATCATTACCTGCATATCACAATAACAGGTCAATGATGACATTCAACCATACACAACATTACACACAAACATACATGTACAGTCACACCCATCTATAGTGGCCACCTAAAGGAAACAAAAATGTGGCCTTTATAGACAGGTGGCTGCTATAGACAGGTTCTTTAACACATGATTTATCTCCAGGGCAATCATGTTAGTTGCCACTATAGACAGGTTGGTTGCTATAGAGAGGTGGCTGCTAAGACAGGTTTGACTGTATGCAAATCAATAGTATTCAAATAATGCATATTAGCGAGGTCATTAGTAAAAATTATATACCTCATAAAAAGATTCTTATCATTGATTGGTCAAAACTGTATAACGTGACACGGCGATAATCTATCTATCATTGCCTCGAGGGTTTAGGGGTGCCTGTCACTTGACCTAAGGTCAAATGATAGGCACCCCAAACCCTGTGATAGGTCGCCGTAAACCCTCGATCTTGCCCGTGCACACATGTACGTACGCGCGTACCTGTATGCACCAAAGATGATACAGCACCGGCCGCGTAGCAGCGCGGCGCCTTAGGATCTTTGGTATACACACGGCGTTTAGCGCGAGCGCGACACGGCGGTAGCTGTAAGATACGGAAGGGGATTTAGAACATTTACTGAAGAAAGCCGATAGTAAAAATACAAAGAGATAAATG
>JZLH01S0101662.1:0-31735 GCA_001188425.1 Eucidaris tribuloides
CTTGTGTTTTTTTTTTTGCCATTAATGATCACGTCTTCACAGTTAAATGTTTACAGAGTTCAGCCTCGAAAGGTCAATGACCCATTGCTGTTCCCTTCCACTCTTTTATGCTATCAAAAATGTCATTCTTTGCAATTATGCAGTAATTACTACGCAACTATGTTATTGTTATTTATATTTTTTATCATTTGTATATTTGTATATGTTTTTAATGAATTGTAGCAAATAAAATAAATTTGAATTTGAAATTTGATTTCATTCCTTGAAGATTGACCAATTTCGCTCTTTTTTGACCCGTTGGAGACGATCTGATTTCACTATAACACGCATTTTCCATAGACCCCAACACGAGTTAACTAGTAATTAGTCTCCAACGGGTTAAAGGGAGTGGTTTTTAAATTCCTGACCTGTACGGGTCCTCCTCCCGACTGCACCCTCCGGCCAAGGGTTGTCTCTCCGGTGTTGTCCACTGGCCCCCTCGTCGACAGATCCACAGATCCGATCAGCTCGCAGTCAATAAACACGCTCAGTCTGTCCGTTCCCACCGACATATGCAGCTTGTGCCAGTTTTGGTCGAACAGCACGTCGGCATTTCTGTGTTTGGAGAGATGAAATGCATATCAATTTCTAAGCGATCTTTTTACTTTCTTTCATGCGTCTAGAGTTTTTGCAAACACAATGGTAAATTGGACACCTAAAAAAACCGTCGTTTTGACACTTTTTTTTTGCCATTGTAAGAAATCTACAGCCATTTATATACTATTGGACACGAGATTATGATAATCAAAGGATTTATTTTATGGTTAGATGAAATATTGTGACCGAAGTCACGTTATGCACCGCGGAATGCAGTCTAAAGACCTTCCTTTTTGGTAAAAACAATCTCGTGGAAGATCCACCGTTTCTTTCAAGGGCGTAGGCTGTGGGGTGGGGGTGCACTGGGTGCCACGTGCACCCCCCCCCTCGTAGAGCATATTAGGGAGTTCCGCCCCTGGCAAGCAACAACGAAAATTATCCCCACCACTTTTTTCTTGTTCAATGCTCTGATTTACTCAACTTTAGTTCCACCTCCCTAAGATGTGCACCTCCCAGTCACTTAGTATCCACCGTCCTCCAAGGATGTGCACCTCCCGTGCCCAACCAGCGCTACGCCCTTTTTTATATTATTGTCTTTGCGCGCTTTCATAAAATGAAAGTGCGAGATCTATAACAATATATTGACGATGATATAATGTAGCTGGAAAGGTCTGAAAATTCTAAAAAATGTAAAAATCAAAATTTTATTGGCCTAGAGAGAAGGCGCGAATTGCAAAAACAAATCACAGCATACGATTTTTCTCAAAGCTGAGCAAATCCACGTGTGCTCTGTATTATTATGCGTTCAGTGTGAATAGCCAAACAATAATCCATGGCTCCTACAGACGCGGTCGAGAGCACTAATAGCATGATCATTGCGTATATAACTCGTTACTTTTCTGCGCAAAAAAGGATGTCTTTCTTGCTTGTTAAAATTCGATTATGCAGGAACTTTTATCAGGATAACTCCTTGAAGCGACAAACTCTCCAAAGAACAACTCCCAGAAGAACAACCCCCCCCCCGACAACTCCCCAGACGCAGTAGGGACACATTCCTTCACTGCGACCTCAGGTCAAATCAAGACATTTATTACGTCCTCGGGTCTGTCCTCGGCGTTAGCGGTCCTTCATTTTACCAGTTGTAATCGGGGGGAACTGTTCCTTCTTTGGGAGCTTTTCATGCGGGGAAGTTGACCTTCGGAGTGAGGAGAGGGGGGGGCGGGTTGTCAGTGGGAGTCGTCCCCGGTGGGTTCATGAGAAACTCCAAATGCATGCATCACAATGCTATTCATGCCATTGTTAAGTCAAGTAAAGTACAACAGTTTCGCATCCAGATCTTTAACAAAATGAAGAAGAGGTGGGGCCACGTTATTTTATATTTGACATCTTTCCAAGATGGCCGCCGTGTGTACAAAGGCCATGGGACAAGCTCCAGCATGATTTATCTCTATCCTATGCATTATGTAGGCTCAAAACAAGCTCAAACTTTTCAGAAAAAATAACAATAATAGAATATACAAATATGTACTTATGAGAGAGTCTCTAGTTGAAACTATGACAAACCCGAGGTTACGTGGACTGTACTGATTTCCAGAGGGGCACAGCCACGATGGCAAATAGTTAACAGTCCACATAATCGAGGGCGTCATGGTTTCAAAAAGACTCACTCCAGAGTAAGTTGGAAAAAAGGAGAAAGGAAATTCACTTCCATTACCTCTTGTCTTGTTACGTTTACAATCGCGTTTAACTATGTAAATGATGCAGCTGTTCGACATTTTTTATTTCCAGTAAGGATAGGGGACTCGATTCTATTAACGTATATTCTAGTTAGTCGGAGTACCAATTTCGTTAACCTATAAACCACTAATTTATTCATCATTCTTATTTTAAGTGTAATCCTAACTCAAACTCTTCAAACTTAACCTAGTTTTAATCTTAAATTTTGCTAAAGCCCTATACAGACGTAGCACGTAAAAATGTCTCTCACGCTCACGAAAAAAAAACCTTAGGTACGTTATATTTGTTTATACTCACGAAGTATACCTACGGATTTGACGCATTAACTACGGCCTCCAAAGTATACTACCCACGGCTTTGTAATGCTACCTACGGCTTTCAAGTTCTGTTCCAAAGATAGTTGGAATATCATCAATCACATGATGTGCAATTGACCAACCAGAATGTAAGAACCTTACAATGACGGATATAATCCAATATTGTAAAAAGAGGCAGGTGGAAAAGGGAAAACTGACGGGAAGAGAAACTAAATTGTGTTTTATTTGGCCTTATACAAGAACCCTCGCACACTAGCATTCTGAATAGGCCTTTATTATAAAAAAAAATAAAAATCAATCGTTTTTTTTGGGGGGGGTTCATTATTCAAGACTAATTTTTGCAATTTATGTCTTTGTGTGGTGTTCTTCAAACGAATAATCTTGTATGTATTCTTTTTATATATTTTTAATTCGTCTCAGTGACGAATTCAAATCTATTTGACCAATTTATTTCAATTTACAAGTAAATACGCATCATTGTCACTAAGATTCTTACAGATTTGACAAATTCTTTCGAATGGTGTCAAAAAATCATTCAGGCTTGAAGACCTCGTAATGAGTTTGACAACCAAAGATTTGCTCATCACGTTATGCAACTGAATTTTAAATTTCTCTGTACTTAAGCTTTATGGAACAAATTCTAATCATCACCGGCATTACATAATTATTTTCCAGTTACTTCGGATTCTGGATTAAGTTAAGGGGAATGGAGCACAGTGCTTTCTATAGTTACAATAAAAACAAAATACAGGTATAAATATTTGCATGTTTTGATAGAAATAGAAAGACGTGTCCCAAACTTGCCGTCCTATGGTTACAAAAAAAATCAGTTAGTAAATCAATGAAAACGATAAAATTCTTGGTAACGATAAATAAATACATCAATTAATCAATTGATAAATTAATAAATAACTAAGGTAGATAAATAAATCATACATACATACAGACAGACATACATACAGACAGACAGTACATACAGAAATGAAAATGTAAAACGCATTTAACCCTGCAGGAAAGAACACAATGTCGTCTTAGTTTGTTCACACAGTGATCACAGTGTCACTCTGTGAAAATGGGCCAAATCCACAGAGTGGTTAGAAAAACACAGGGTCGTCACAGTGTGACCTCTAAGAGCACACAGTGATCATAGTGTCACACTGTGAAAATGAGCCAAATTCACATAGTGCCACATTGTGTTCACAGTCTTGTCACAATGTAAACACACTGTGGACAACATTGTACTTTTTTTCCGGCAGGGACATGAATGAACAAGTACATCAGCGCTACGTACTGGAAATTCACGGACTCCACTTGGTTGATTGAATTCGCGTAGATAAACTGTAACTGTTTCGATTGACCCATTAGCCTGATGCCAATTTGAGGAGCTCCTGAACTATCACGGATTAGCCAGAGAAACCAGTCTTCATCGTCCCCCGTTCTTTCCGTTAACCGGAAAGTAGAAACAAAGGAAAACCTGTCCGGTAGACCTTGGGGAAATTGATCGCTGTATAAATGAGGATGAAGATTTCAAGATGTTAATGCACACGAAGAATAACAAGAACATAATGTTATACATACTACCACAATAACAACTGCAAATATAACAACAACTACAAATGTACTACTACTATTAATACTACTTATACTGTGACTACTTGTTCATTTTCTTCTTCTCTTTCTTTTTCAACTTCCTCTTTGTTTTCTTCGTGTCCTTCTAAATAATAAAAAAAAACACTACTTCATCAGACGGAATACAATAAACCGTGTACGTGTTTATCCGAAGGTATTCGTGTAACGCAAAATACAGTGTGTACTCAAAAAAAATTGTGCAAGTGAAAACCGCCCTCTTTGGCAATAAAAAATACTCTTGTGACACGATGCTTACATCAACGTCAAGGCATAGTCATAGCTTTCAAATACCGTTAGTTTTGTTCAACTTGCTTGTCTTAATCTTGAGAAATGTTAATTTAAATAAGAAAGGGTAAAATCACAATTGTGCCACTTTTACAAGTGACACAATTGTGATTCCACCCTTTTGTTGTTTACAACTGTTACATATCTCGAGATTAAAACAAGCAAACTGAACAAAAGAAATGGCATTTAAAAGCGAAGGCTATGTCTTTGACGTTAATGTAAGCATCCTGTCACAAGAATATTGTCTAATTGCCGAAGAGGGCGCTTTTTACTTGCACAATTTTTTGAGACAAAAAATTGTGCAAGTGAAAAGCGCCCTCTTTGACAGTTAGAAAATACCTCTGTGACACATGTTTATGTCATCATCAAGGCTTTCAAATGCTCTTTGTTCTGTTCAATTTGCTTATTTTGATCTCGAGATATCTTGTAAACAATAAAACGGTGGAATCACAATTGTGTCACTTTTACGGGAAGAGGGCCTGACGCTATTATTTACTGTAGTAAAAGTGGCACATTTGTGATTTTACCTTTCGTAGTTAACTGAACATATCTCAGAATTAAAACAAGCAAACTGAACAAAACAAACGGCATTTGATAGCTAAGACTATGCCCTTGATGGTGATATAAACATGACGTCACAGAAATGTTTTTCTCATTACCAAAGAGGGCGCTTTTTACTTGCATAATTATTTTTCAGACACACCGTATACATGTATTGAACATGCATGCCAGTTACCTCGTTGGCGACGTGAAATCGTGGTTTCTTAGAAGTCTGTAGGCTGTCTGTATGTTATCCGACCCTGGTACCCTTCTAACGCCCTCCAGGGAGGATGAGTCGAGCTGAAACCTCCTGATAATATCCCAACCTGGATGGAGAAATACAACTGAGAACAGGACCTACACATATAGGTTGCACACGCCTAATTACATCAGAATCCAGAAATCGTCGCCCGGCTGGCAGAAGGGCGGTAGCCGGGGCCGAGAAAATGCTCTAAGCAGAAGGGCGTTATCAGTCCGGCTGGCAGAAGGTCGTTAGCAAATGCTCTAAGCAGAAGGGCGTTAATAGAAAATTGCCTCTAATTTGAAACCCATAAGCGTATTCCATATTTTGCCTTACATACTGATAGAAGGATCTAAAAGATCGCAATACTTTGATTTCATGTGAAATAAGCCAATGGTTTTCACGTTACAAGCAATTTACTGTTAACGCCCTTCTGCTTAGAGCATTTGCTAACGACCTTCTGCCAACCGGACTGTTAACGCCCTACTGCTTAGAGCATTTGCTAACGACCTTCTGCCAGCCGGGCGACGAAATGTGCATTCGACCCGACCAAAAGAATAAGAAATGTTAATTTCAATAACAGGCTGCCAGAGAGAGGTGGATTGAGTTAAGTATTGAATGATATTTTCTGATAGGGATTGAGTGGATATTCATTGCTGTTACAATGAATGAAAAGAATGGATTGTGTGGGAACTACTTGACATGCCCATAAATATGGCTTTCGGATTCAAGTACAGAGCTGTACATCGGCGTGAGAATGCTAGGAATCTATGTAAGGTGAATTCGATTGAGAAAACTCTGGTCAACTCTGTATCAGTGTTGGAGTCGAATCCAAAAGCATCAGGGGTTTCGATCCATGTTTCGCGGGGGTCAAAAGTGAAAAACGTGTCCAAAATTGTTGGCGCGCTCCACGCGCCAAATTGTAATACAGAATTCTGCGCGCAAAGCGCGCTAAAAAAAAGACAATTTTGTATGTTTATGTTCAATGGTTTTATAGTGCTATCCAATGATTCTTAAAACGTATATTTGCATTGGATATTATGAATTTTTCAAGTTGTCAAAATTATTGGGGGGGGGGGAGAGGCAAATCGATATGTTTGCCCCACCCCCATTGTTTTCATTGGTGGGGCAATCGTCACCCCTGCCCCCCCCCCCCCCCCCCCCCAGGAACGACGCCTCTGACAAGTATGGAGTTCGAGTCTAGGCTTGCCATTCATTTTACATAGGTACTCGACGCCGAGTCCGAATCTCGAGTCCACTAAATTGGACTCGTGCCTCGTGTCTGAACGCGACTTCAATCATTCTCGTGGCTCGAGTCTGAACGCGACTTCAATAATTATCTTTATGTGGTGTTGATTAAAATGAGGAATAATTGTTCTATTGCGAATGATATAATAATATTAACAAAATTCAATAGCATAGAACTATTAACAAAATATTTGAATGAGCAGCAAGAACTCCTGATTTATTTGATCCATACATTACAGTCATTACAGTTACATGTGGCTTTAATGTAGAATCGAAAATGTTTACATACGTTGATATTTAGTGGAAGATCATTCCATGATCTCGGGGCTGCACACGCATATATACGGTCTCCTAAGGTTCCCACTTTTTAACAATGACAACATATTTGTCTTATATATTTACGCATGAGGATATAATCATTTCGCCTTCAGTGTTTCCGCCCCTCCCCTCAATCATTTTATGAAGTCGCCGCTACTGACCACCCCTGGGGGCCCACCCATGCATAAATGTTGTAGCCATGCGTGTACATTGACTTTCAAAATAACCCAAAACTAGGATTTCAGCAAGCTGTCAAAGCGACCCTAAACGCGGATTTTACGGAACAAAAAACAACCCGCATATTTAGGATTTTTAATGTATACCCCAAACCGTCGATTCGTTCAAAAAATAACCCCCAAATTTCCCCAAATAAGGTATTTTGATATGTTAAACGCGGATCGGTCTGTATCCGCGTTTTGCTTTCAAAAACTACACTAGATCCGCATTTCGTGTACATGCATAGTTACAACATTTATACATACATGTATAGTGCATGCCAGTTGATATTGTGATCAAGTAAGTTCGAATGTATCCTTAGCCGACGCCTACCCTTGTAAATCCGATTCGAAGCAGTTGCTCCAAGTTCAAAGGACGGATCAACAAAATTAGGGCACGCAATATTTCGGTCAAGCGATTTTTGAAATCCTACCCGGCGCAAGGTGACGATGTCGACATGTGTACAATTTCTCCAATGATTGGCCAAGTGACGTGTGACAGGTGGATGGGGTCCATTTTCACCAAAATATTTCTCAAAGACAGGAGATGGGTATTGCGGTTAGTTTAGTGATGATTAATAATTGTACACTAAGATGTGATTGTCATTGTTATGTATACAGAAATGCCGCAGCCCGAGGACCCATTTTTTTTTTCAAATTCCGCTCTTTGAGGGTGACCCACAGTGACGAACTGAAATATCATTGAGGCTCCCCGAAAGGAGCAAAAGTTAACATTTTCACTTTAAATTCATGTTGAATTCACCCTTTCTTGATCCCCCGAAAAAAAATCATCCTTTCAAGAGTGAACCTTTTCACTCCTTATAACAGAGCGCATTTTGTCGAGTTTGCTACAAGAACATTTGCTCAGTCAGAGAGCGCAAGTACCTCAGTTAAAGATATTTCTTTCCCCAATACCCAATAACTTTGAAGATAATTTTGAAAATGTCGACATTTCTGTTTTGGCCTTCCTTCACCTTTTCTGTATTCGCCTCACCAGCGTAAATCACGTAGATATTGTACAACCTGAAACAATAGAGGCAGTAGACCACTTTCGGAGTCGGACGTCGACCGAATATACAGTGCGTCCCAGAAAAAAAAGAACCCTAAAACAAAGGCTTATTGTGCGGAAGTAATGGGGCGTTTGATTGTAGAAATAGATTAACAATAAACTTTGACTTATACTCTTTTAAATGATACATTAAGCAAACCTATTCACTCATGCATCTCTGAATACCATGACTTTAAAAATTTAAAGTGACAAACCATTTGTTACGCTTTATGGTTTTGACACTGTCCACACCAGCTGTCCATCTCTTTCTTTTCATCTATTTTCTACAATCAAATGTCCCATTGCTTCCGTACAATAATCCTTCGTTTCAGGGTTCTGTTTTTTTTTCTGGGAGGCACTGTATATTACGTGTGCGTGGGACTTTTCTTTTTGTGTTTTGCTTAACATTGGTCTTGATACCTGACTTATCACCTTGAAAATTGAAGTTAGTCTAGTATTTTCTGTTTTGAAACATATGAAAAAAAAAATCATTGGGCTCGATGTAAAACTGTGCCTGTGGGACTGTTAATAAACATATAAACAACACCAGACAAACAACAAACAGACAGACAGACAACCTGAATCAACCATAATATCTCTTCCAATTTTGTTGGCGAAGGTAATTATTTCCCTTTCGTTAACAGTGGTATTAAAAGCCTGTCAACATTACCAGCCCTATCATCGGTGGATTTGCTTCTTGTTATAGTTTCCAATCATTTGTGGTTTGGATGTTGTTAAATGGGTATTCTTATGCCCGTGACAAACACCACAGAGTCAATCATTATGCTTTAGAATATATTTGTGTAATGCGCAGGTATTTTCAATTCCATAATAGTGGTGGATACGTCATAGTGCTCACTGTGGTCATTGATGAAAAGAAAAACAATCATCCTCATCTTCACAAAATGGAAATACATTGGAAACAATAATTTGCATTCTTGTGGTCGCAAATATCCAACCCCATGACCTAAAAATGTCAGAAACAATACAAGTCAAATAATGTCAGATATGATACAGGGTTCTTGGCCATGGACTGTGTTTATTTGTCCGTATACAATTGGTCTATATCTCACAGCCCGATAGAATCGGCCAAAATGATTATGGTTATGTTTATTGTGTTCTTTTATAATAAATACCAACATATTAGATTGCAAATGAATTAGAATTTAGAATAAGATGAGAATATGATTATACATTAATAGTGGCTACGATTAAGCGGGAGGGGTACAGCCCCTAATTCCCATCAAGGTGCTTGTAATTCCCCCCCCCCTAAAAAACAAAACAACAACAACAACAAAAAAACACGTGAGGTGGGGGAAGAGATAAATGGTTAGAAAGGTCCCTCTCTGCTCCTCAAAAAGTTTGGAAATCTGAGTTTGATGAATTGTATTTATATCTCCCTTGTCGTATTGATAATCAATCCATGCTTGGTAATATCAGAAAGATTATTCAAGTTTCTTCAGAATGATACCCTTTTTGTTATGATTATTCCATCGGGGGAAAGGCAGTATTTAAAAATGTATAATGAAGTGTAAATTGAAAAGCTGCAAAATGACCGGTGGTCATAAAGAGTCAATAAAGAACATGTTATGGAGTTATGTATTTGTTCTCAGCTGGTCAGCCATGAATGTCAATTTCAAAAGGAGCCCCTGCCAGCTAATAAATGTTCGTGACTTTGAGAATAGAGGCTTTCCAAAATGACCCAAGTTCGGTAAATCACCATATATCATTTCCCTGTTGATAAGTGAGTTTTTCAATGTTTTTGGTCATTATGCATTGCAACACGGACATTTTCATGGATTCAAACAAACGTGTGTACATGCAAGCAAGCTAACAAAGAAACGAAAAAAAAAGTATGGGTATCTAAAAACAGAACTCAAACCATTCAGTCTTAAAGTCACAAACAAATGAAGTGGCATGGGCTCCCCTTGAAACTGACATTCATGTCTGACCAGCTGAGTACAAAAGACATAACTCCATACAAAACAAGACGTTCCTTATTGACTCTTTATGACCACAGGTCATTTTGCAGCTTTTCAATTTACACTTTATCCCATATTTTCAAACACCCCTTCCCCGATAGCATAATAATACCAAGTATTGTACCATTTTAAAGAAAATTAAATAATGAAATAATTGAATCGAAAGTAAGATTTCCAAACTTTTTTTGAGGAGTTTATAAACAGCAAGGAGGGTCGTGTGTAAAGGACATGTACGCCGTGCAGTCTGTCGTGTTTACATACTTTGGTCGGGAACACGACGGCTATGACATGGACAGAAATGTTCGGTCCCTAGATATAAAATCACTGAGTGCAAATTATAATAATTTGATTTAACAAGTATAAAAATCTGCATGCATCAGATATCATAATTATTATTTTGTCGATAATCACCATGAAAAGGTGACTGATGATATACTATTGTAGCCCGTCAAACACGGCCAATTACATCAGAAAGTTATAGACTCTTCCAGTCATTCATTGGTCACTAAATTCCTTCACTTATACATGTTATACATGTTACAATAATAAGCGGCGATTTAACATTTTCCTTGACGTATAACTTATAATACCATCCTCAATTTGCATCACATATTATTTATTTAAACCATCAATGAATCATATATAGGAAATTTTTCAACCTTACCTGGCAAATCATTTTCCTCGATTTGTATATCGCCGGGGCATTCTACGGTTTCAGTTAATTCTGTGGCGGGTGGGAACAGAAACAAGGAATTAAAGACAAAAACGATACTTCGTTATAACGTATGTTAACAGCTTAAAGGCAGAGCGTCTCTTATGTATGCCTAGAAATTAACATTGAGTATATACACCGGTATACAGAAGAAAATGCCATCTAAGAACCTTTAGCGAAGTATAAGAGCTAGAAACTCAGTTTCAGTGGAAATAAAGTGATTGTATGTCTTTGATTTGAAGTTTTGTCTCGTAGAGACAAACAACTCCCAGCATAGAACACACACTGAGCTAACCATTGGTTTTTAGAGTATTGTTTTTCAAATTCTAGGTAATTACTGTGTTTCAGATTTCACAGACACGTCCTTCATACATAGCCCGAGGGCATGAGTGATGTTTTGCTGCCAAGCGAAATGGGTGCAAATGAGATTCTCTTCCTTTAAGTGAAAACACATGATTGTAAAGGTATACCGGCAAGGACATACATTATCTGGAGCTTGACTGTATTAATTCTTAACGTGCCAAAGTCGCAGATCTGCACCAAATAATACAGATAAAGTCCATATGAGGTTCGACTCCTTTGGCATGTTAAGAGTTAATAATTCACAATCGTACTAAATATATAGCGTTTATAATAATTCAAAATAACATATGAAAATCTCTTTTGGGTTTTTTTCCCGTAAATTTCCTTAAAGTGATAGGCTAACATTGTGAAGCTTCAATTAACAAAAAAATTGTCAAACATCTGAGCTACATAGAGTGTTCAAATGGAAAAAAAAACACCCTAGAATACAAAAGTTTGGAAAGATATGCTGCCAATGGCAAGGTATGAGTGAATAAACAATTAATACTCGGGGTGAGTACAAAAGAGCCCAGGTCTACACACAGTAGGTCTGTGGGAGAAAATTGGGAGGTGAATCCGGTCAACTTACGATTTTCACCTTTTTTTAGCACTAAATCATCATTTTGAAATACAATTTTTTTTTTCAGGGCTTCATTTTTAGACCTTATCAAAGACATATTGAGTGTGAAGGATTATGTAGCTCACATTTTTTAACTGTGGTAAATGTTAGCCAAAGGCTTTAATACCTAATGCTTATCAAAATCTTTTATTTTTCAACAAAATAGAATGCAAACAGTTAAATATTAAGAACACAAGGTAACATTGTTGACCTTCAATAAAAAAAATAAATTGTCAAACTTTGATATCAGAAATACATAATGGTGCTTAAATGGACAAATAAACATCCGAGCATTCAAATGTTTGAAGTGTTATGATGCCACTAGCATACATGGATAAACATACCCCTGATTTATTGCTCGGCCTGGGTATAAAATATTCAGACCCATATCACAGTAGTCTATGAGAGGAAATAGACAAGGTCAGGAGAAGGTCACACTGGATACTACTAGATTTTCACTTTGTCAGGGCTTCATGTTTAGACATTATCAAAGACACTTAGAACGCTGAGGATTATGTAGCTCAGGTATTTTTAATTGTGGCCATTGTTAAATTGTAATGTAGTAAAAATACTCTCCAAATTGTTTTTAAGTGTTTGTGTTACATGATTCCTTACGCATAAATAATGCTTCTTTTGGTTCTAAAAAAGACGTAGGTGGGAAATTGTGAAAGAATACATAAACTTTTAAAATGCATACTCACGTGCTTTTGTTCTGCTTATACTAAATATTGCAAATAATGTTAATAAGATGGCCCTCCACTGTAGACAGTACCTGCAATAGATAAGAAAATAAAGACGAATCAGTATACGATCAAATGCTATCGATGTTGACTCATTACATTTGTTGTTAATTACTGTAATTTTAGGGTAGATGTTTCTGGGTTCCTGGAAGAAATCAATTCATCCATACATTCAATATATGTGAATGGAATTTGTTTTTAGACAAACTGCAAAATGAGTGGATATGGTATCAGTCATTAATTAAATAGATTTGGTGTCATTTGAAAGCTTTGAGTATAAGTAATCGGGTCGTGGTAAAATTATTTGTAACACAAAGAAGAAATCATCAAGCATGTATACATATTTGGAATAACAATGTTAGCATCATAAGAGCTATAAGAACCCTGAATAGTCGTCTAACTTTGAGCACCTATAACGTTTGAACCATTGACTGAATTTCAATGTGACATTGGAATTAGGATGACTATGACAAGATCGTTGTTAGTAAGTGTGGCAAGTACTTTCATAGCAGTTGCCGTGGGCCTTTTTCTCTTCTTGTTCCTGCGTATAATGCTGCGCATGTCGGGATGATTAAAAAATACTTAACTATAAAGGAATTGTTTTTCTAAGATAAAGTAAAAACTAACATCGAATCAGGTTGAACGTTCTCTCTCTCTTATTTCAGAGGAGTAGGAACATCTATTTTTGACAACAAAGTTACGAGTGTTCTCTCAGAATCCGACATGAAACAAAATTTGTGTTCAGTATATGATGCCCGGTCACAATTTACACTAAACTTTTGAATACTACTTGTTATTAGCTTATGAATGCTTTCATGACCTGGCTCCGTCATATCTGAGTGAACTTCTCACTGTATACAAACCAGAAAGAAATCTCCGGTCAAGCAAGAAAGATTTATTATTCCGACAGTTCTAACCAAAACATATTGTGAATGTAGCTTGCTCCAATATTATGGAACAACCCAAGCACCCATATTATCTTAGATGCATTAATACAAAAAATATTTTAAGTCTGCTGTGAAAACATACCTGTTTAAAATCGCCTGATATATCTTGAACCCTATACAGCACCTAACTAATCCCTCTTTCTCTATGCAAAAAGACATGCCCAACCATGTGTTATGCGCTTTAAAAGCATGGTTTACTATTCATGCTATTACTTATTATTATTATTATTATTATTATTATTATTATTATTATTATTATTATTATTATTATTATTATTATTATTATTATTATTATTATTATTATTATTATTACTACTACTACTACTAGTACTACTATACTACTTTACTTACTACTATTACTACTACTACTACTACTACTACTACTACGACGACGACGACGACGACTACTACTACTACTACTACTACTACTACTACTACTACTACTTCTACTGCTACTTCTACTACGACTACTACTACTACTTCTACTACTTCTACTTCTACTTCTACTACGACTACTACTACTACTTCTACTGCTACTTCTACTACGACTTCTACTACTACTTCTACTACTACTACAACGACTACTATACTACTACTACGACTACTACTACTACTACGACTACTACTACTACTACTACTACTACTACTACTACTGGTACTACGAATACTTTCACTACTACTTCTAGTGTTAATTTACTGCTACTAATACTGCTTCCTCGTGTATTCCTTTCTCCACCGATTTGGCCCTTTAAAAGTCTGATACCTGAAATTTGACTAATTCTTTGACGCAGGTGTCAAGCTGTAAGATAAATTGATTTGGAAGGAATCAGAGAGAATCTACAAAGGTCGAACACACTACAACAGAAGACCTGACAGAGGGTCACGCCAGTATCCCCTGCTGGTATCCGTGCTTGTCTATAAAATATGCTTACCCATGCTATTTTTCACTTGAACTTAACACATTCTTTCACTATATTAACATTTCTTTCACTCTGTAGACGGATTATTTAGACTTGTGGGTTATTTTCGGCGACTTTGCGTCTGTCCGTCCATGTATATCGGATAACATTTCTTTTTTGCCAATGAATACGCCTTGTTGTTGTTTTTTTTTATCCGTAATGCACAAATCACATAACTTTGGATGCGGCTCTTTTCGTTAAACCCATCAACTATGTGTGTCGTGGCCAAAATAACCATGCTGATGTGCAGGGAAAAGCCAAAGGTCCAACTCATTGTTCACCACAATAAAATAGTATTTTTTTAAGACGATAGTTGGTGATAAAATGATTGAATATACTCGTTTTGCATGATATAAGAGGTTTACAAAATACAAATGGCATGAATTATGCCATTATTAGGTTTTTTGATCATAACATTTTGCATGTCATTATGCACCTACCTACACTCTTAAAAAATTCCGGGTCAGTCTGACTCGGAGAAAGGATCTGTTGGGGGCACACCCGGAAAAGAGTCGATTTTAACCAAATTCCGGGTTAAGGTTGACCAAAATATGAGTCAACCTGACTTCGATTTTGGTCAAACTTGACCCGGAATGTGCTTAAACCTGACCCTTTTCCGGGTGTGCCCCCAACGCGCATCCCTTCTCCGCAGTCAGACTGACCCGCGAATTTTTAAAGACGTGCCTACAAGGTTTTTACTGGTGACGGGTTAGGAATTGTGGCATTATGATTACCAGTACTATATAACAAAACACAAAAAGAAGAAGAGAGCAGAAGAAGATGATGATGAAGAAGAGGAGAAGCGGGCTAGCGAGGAGGAGAAAAAGGTATCAGACAAAATTAATAAGCAAGCAAAAAAAAATAAAGCAAGAAAGGAAGGGAAAGTCTTAGATCGGACAGGAGGGACAAAAAGCGGAAAGAAGAAAAAGTGAAAAGAAAATAAGAAAAGAGAAGGCCTCTTGTGGAAAATATAGACGAAATTTGATAAACAAGGACAAGAAAGAAAGACAGCGACGCAGGACAGGCAATAAAGGCACAAGAAAGAAAGTAAAGGGCCTTAACTTTGCTCCCGGCTGCTTCTTCTACTAAGAAAGATAAGAAAGAAAGAAATGAAGCGAAGGGAAGCGAAGGAAGGATAGGAAAATGGAAGAACACGACGCCAAAAAAAAGAATAAACTTTCTTTCCGGAGGCGGCTGAGATTCTTCAAAAGCCTTACCAATATGCACGGTCATTCAAAGAGTTTATGAGAGAGAACTCCCTGGCCACCAAGCTGGAATTTTCGGACTTCATATTCGTTTCCATGAATTATTCGCCAAGTTTTTAATGAAAAATATATGCTCAACGTAGCCGTAGGACGCCAGACGGCACACGGCGCCTTGGGCTAAATAGGGCGTGGTGTATCGAGCCAACGCGTTTTCTAATCGCTGTTTCTTTTCCCGCTTATTTCAAAAGGAGCAAAAATGTACATTATATTACTCACTTTACCATGCAGTTAAAGGGAGAAGGAGCCAGCAACTAACAGGTATAAGTTAAGAAAATATTTGAGTTCTTGCCAACCAATCATATCGCACGTGCACCTGTCAGGAGCTGACCAAAACTGTTTGAATCGATAAGCTCCTCCCCCTACAGCTGTTTCTGCCAGTTTTATCCCGGGATAAAACTTGCAAAGACGTAAAATAAACAGAAATTAACTAATTTATAGGGCCTTGCTGAGGGTGAGTATCACACAGTACCCCTTATTTAGGCTGTCTTTATCACCATGTACCATAACTCTCACAATACTCACAATGTCATTTTTTTTCTTAACTTATGCCTGTTAGTTGCTGGCTCCTTCTCCCTTTAAATTCACTATTTGTCGCAAACATTGAGTCGTCATCATATAGAGCTATTGTCACCATAAAGAGGGTGTTGGAGGGGAAACGGAGGGAGGGCATGAAAACATGATTGTACTTTTTCAAATTCGCATAAATCTGACATTAAATGGTGTACTACTACAGTTATTGTTTCATTAGGAATTGAATGGATGCAGGTTATTTTTATGTATCAAAAGTGATTGGGTATAATAGCAAATTAGGTCTTGTAACGCACCTCATACTTTCTCTTAGGTTAGAAATAATGTACATTATACAATTTTTTTCTTTTGTTAGTTAAATAATCCGCTTTGAATATTATATGGAAATTGCTGAAAGTGGTTGTAAAACAACAGACTTGGGGGCAGTCAAAAAGGGCTCAACATCCAGTTGAGCTAAGACATAGATATAATTATACACTACCTGGAGTGTATATGCCGAATAGAGGAATTTGTCCATATACATGTACATAAGATGAACAGGGCATCGTATGTTAGTATTGAATCAAATCATTATCATCACTGAAATTTGATTCAAGTTATGCAGCAAATTTGGCCGTCACAGTGATTTTGGATATATTTGCATAACCAGGAGGAAATATTTCCTTAAAAAAAATCACTGTAGAAAGACCTTGAAGGTCGTACTTGATCCTAGAAAAGTATAACTTCATGAGAACTACTTCCAATTCTGTTATTTTCCTTTAAAGGTGATCCACCGGCTGAATATTTTGTTTTGTCTTGGGGTTGCATGGTGCAACAACATGTTACTTTACATTTGCCATAATCTTACATTCTAACATTGTATTATTATAATTAACAGTAAGCCATGAATTCATTTGCCTTAAAAATGCAGCCGTTTATTGATGTCTAACTTCTCATTGTGGAACTGTCGTAGTGGTGAAAGAGACATTGAGAATAGTTACAATTTTATTCATTCATGTATTTATTTATTATTTGATTGATTGATTGATTGATTGATTGATTGATTGATTGATTGATTGATTGGTTTATTCATTTATTTAAATATTCATTTATTCATCTATTTATTTATTTATTTATTTATTTACTTATTAACTTGCATTTCTTTATCAACCGTAAGCAATGAATCCATTTATCGTTTATGGATTCAGTAATTAAATATGAATTTATTGTGGATATCAAAAATTTGGTTTTCACTGGTTTACAATTGTTGGTTACAACTTAACAATACAAATATTGAATTTTATATTACGATGAGAAATAAATACAGGTTTAAGTGCAATTAAATCATAGTAAACAGCACCCGCAATACATTTGTTTGTTTTGGGGGTGGTTAAACGAAGCTCGCTTATCCCTAAAAAGCCCAAGCTATTTCTAGCTCTCCGTGACCCGGGGGGGGGGCACATTGTGCCCCCTTCTCTAAAATCTTTATTTTTTTTGACCAATCACCCTCAAATTTGTCACACATGAAAAGCAACTCAAACTCTACAAAACGCGACCATCAAAATTTCTCAAGGTTACCACATGGGGGTGCTGTTCACCATAATATAATGAAATACATGGAAAGGGGGATTTTGTTGAATATTTCCAAGTTTTCGTCTTTACTATCCCATGCATTCATTTACAAGTGTCAATAATTATACAAGATCACATATTTTTCGATAGAAAATAAGTATTTTGAGTAAACGTTATTGGTGTTGGGTTCATATTTTGTGTTACAATACATACAGTGGGAATGTAATGCGTGTAATGCACAATTACTATGTACTGTTGGTTGCACCAAAGAGTTAAAATAACATGAATAAATGTATTTTTTATTTATGTTTTTATTGATAAATCATCAACATACAAATCATTTACATCAAATTTCACTATAAAGGTTACATAAACAAATCAAAGATAAATCATAATATATACAAAAGATTGGAGTGATCAGGAAAATGAAGAAAATAAATGTAAATCATTCTGGTACACTTTTTTGATGGAATTAAACTTTGATACATCAAATCTTGTATAATCTAACAATTTAAAACTGGAAATAAAGGCAAATAACAAGAAAAATGAATTTTCAATATCTTTTATTGTTTTTATTATTTTGGCGCCATTTTACCTTTTAAAAATAAAGAAAAACAAAAGAAATGTATTGAGTGTGTTTCTAAATAGATGAAACATAAGTTTCATGTCATATTTGAGCCAACAGATATGAAAAACAAGTGGCAAGTAACTCTGTGAAGTGAAAAAAAGAACAAAACATAAAAAAGCCCCCCTTGGGCTTTTTAGGGTGTGTTATTGTAAATCTAAATACTTTTTTTTTATAACTATTATTATTTTGTCGTTGTTGTCGTAGTTGAGAATTTATCAGTTCTATTGTTAGTTTTACCAGGCAAAATGATGTAATGAGAGCAGAAGAAATTGTGATCAAGGTACATACAAACTCGTAGTCTACAACCAAAGATAAACACAACAAAAAAAGTAACTACATGTACCCCCTTTTTCAAAATACCATAACTTTTTAAAGAAACAGTTTTGAGCAACAAAATTTGGCAAGGGTGTTCCTGAACTGATTGACTAACTTCTGCGTGCAAATGTAATTGATCCGCTAAGTCATGCGTGAGTGAGCACGTATTAAAGGCAAAATGTCACTTATCAAAAGTCTCAAGGGTCATTTTGAGGAATTTGTGACGCAGGATTTTGACAAATTCTGTTTCGGTTGAATGATTAAGCGCTATTTATGTTAATCATCTATCATTTGACCCACTTACACTTCTTTTGGCACTTTTCGCATATTTTACGCTTCAGTGAGCTCAATTTAAAAATTCTGTCCTTTCCCAATTTTGAAATTGTAAAATCCATTAATTTATTGGAAAAAAAAGAAATCGGATATTTTTCAGCAATATGTATTTTTACATGTTGTACGAACATAAGAGCTTGTCACCATGTCATGGTTCAGTGAGCACACTTTATAAATAAAGCAAGAAATACCATGATTTACCATTATTTTGGCATAAGAGATGACTGCTGTTACTTTTGAAAAGTGGCATTTTTGCTTTTAATGTATGCTCACTCATGCATGGCTAGACGGATTATTCTTATTTTCACACAGAGGTTAGTCAACGAGTGTAGAAATGTTCCTGCCAAATTATTTTGCTAAAACCTATTCCGTTAAAAAGTAGTGGTAGTTTGAAAAAGGGAGTAGCTTTTTTGTGTGTGTATATGTCTACGCTTTCGTGATTCTGGTGCCTAACCGTTGAACGTCAACTGTAACACCACCGTTAGTTCGGCGTGAGAAGGCTGCCTTAATCCATTCAATACTAGGACCATTTTGTGGCTTGCCTTTTTATCTTGGAATGTGGCTGTATTTACCTCATCTAATGAATGTGTTAAAGTAGAGAAAAATATCAGCTTTTCAATGAACTGGGTGCTACAATGTCATAATGAATATTAATTTTGTTATGAATATTTTAATGAGATTTAACTAGAATATTCATAAATTTATCAAATTGGCAACGGCTGTTGTTATGATGAGGCTTTGGGTTGTTCCACTTTGTTATTGGGTGATAATTGAAATAATTGAGAAACATATTACGTACATGTTTTTCTTTTTTTATGTCATTTAAAAGTGAAAGTTATTCAATCATAAATTATTTTTAGTCTTAAATTTCACAAGAAAAATAACATCTTAAAAATTTCACCAATAAATAAGTAATTAGGCGAGTGTTTGACACATCATTCAATACCTATTACCCTTTGTATATAATTGACTATTCCAGTATGTTGCTGATTTCATGAAAAGGCAAATTTTTAGTGATTATTTTACTTTGGACAGGCTCTAGCATTGAATGAGTTAATACGACATTCTACCCGGGACCATGGATCGAGTTCACTCCGAAGCTGCATGTGATCCAACAGAAGGTGATATACCTGATCAGATGCCTAGGGTGATAATCCATAGAAAAAAGATAATAAATGTACGTATAGAATTGTCCGTAGGGGAGCAGGTGATATGAAATACATGCCTTCAATTGCCGTATTTATACAATGTCCATACACCAGCTTACACCGCAGTCTAGTCAGTGTGGGCATCCTTTAAAGATATCGTATAATAATGTATCTTGTTAAAAAAAATTCAAAAATCTTTGGTACATGATTCCCCATGCTACCAGTATGTCTGATAAGTTCTAAAAATTAAGCCCTGAAAAGAAAATACAGTTCAAAACGATTATTAAGAGAGATGGAAAATTATTTAACGACCATTTCAGCCCCCACCCCAATAGAATGATGTGTTCCAGAATCTTAAAGTGTATAAATGTCAAAATGTTTACCATAAAATGTTTGGAAGGGTCACCAAATTTGATCAAATTTTGTTGAAAGTGGTGAAAGTGGTGAAGAAACTTATAGTTTGTAGGGTTAAAGCTTTGAATGGAAGCACGTTATGAGATGACTCATTATTTCATAGACAGTATGAACTTTATGGCGGTACTTCCTAACCTATTTACCTTCACCTTCGTTTGATCTGTCACGAAAGTGGTTTCCGATTACATCTTAACTTGATTGCATCCACCAGTGGTCTTGGACATGACTGCGTCGAGAGGAAGGACATTTGCCAACAACATTATTTACTCGAATTAGATTGGTTATCATTATGGCGGGGAGCATGAGGCCTACTTTACAGGTGATTACCGTCTGCCAATAAAGTTACTTGTATCAGCAAAAACTTCTAGACAAAAGTCGTTCACGATGTCTTTCTAATCGATGTTTATTTCTCCACAAAACTAGATTCAATTCAAATCATCAGCTTATATCGTCACAGATCTAGTCAGATTACAAATCACCTTTTGAAAAGTTGTGGGATATATGCAGGTAGAAAAAGGGAGGTATTTTAAATCCAGTCCTGAATGTACGCCTTCTAAGAGCCCATATTCATCGTAGTCATTCTCTTTATAAGTATAGTAAATCTGATGTTACGTTTTTAAACAGAATATGTTATTCTAGTATGAATTATGTTAGCGTTTGTAAATCAACTTCTCATGTGTTAGATTAAAGGTTAGTGACATGATTGGGAATACTTGAAAATGCCTCAAGAACCAAATCAGTTGAAATATATACCAACTATACACCAGCTGGAAGGAGTTGTCTGGAATCTGTTTACTTAAGGAGAACCAAGCATGAACATACTCCTATTGTAATTCTATAGTGCCCCGATAGATATAACAAGCCACAGAGAGCTACGCAACAGGTTTGCCTGCCACGAGGTATATTGACATTAGTTGTTTTAGAATGAACCAACGTTTGACTACAAGATTTTCACAGCAGAATCCTTGTATAGTTTACTTGATTCTACAATAGTTTCAGCTTAAGTTGAGGACTACCCCCACCTTTAAAGAAACATACCTTATTTTTCTAAAACACATGGGTATTATTCCAAACCTTTGAACGCAAGCGGCATTCATATCAGACATGTATTAAAGGTTTAATGCTTATTTTTGTTCAGGTCATTTTAAACTATTTTGCTTCCTGGATTACCTAAAACAGACATGATGTTCGCTACCCCTAAATATAATTAAAGGTGCTGTTTCTTGAGCAGTATGTGGTGCGGCAGGTGCACACCGCAGCTAACAATGATAATTGAAATCTCGCCATGACACAAGCGACCAAACCCAGAGAAAGGCATTTAACGGCTCGTGGTACAGGTATGTTTAATAGGTGAATTCTTGGTATACTCTGCAATGGATTGAAAAGCATATGAATATACACAATTTTTGAAATACTGTAGAATATAACCAGAGTTTTTATTTTCTTCTCTTCTTTTCTTTTTGATAGTTAGATAGTTGTCCTTCCCCAAGCAACTTAAATACAAAAACCTGATAGTAAACACGAAAGTCAAAATAATGTGATGTAGAAACTTTGCAGTTGTCACTTTCACCATTTTCAACGGTTCAATAAAAATAAAGTTTCGAAACACCTCCATCTTTAATCAATATACATATATATATACGACATTGGAAGACTTTCAAGCATCCATGTTGCTGCAGGCCTAGTTATCCTACAGCTCAAATTAGTCTCGTATTTGAGAGCATTTGACCCGTTTGTGAACTTAATGTAACTTACCCTCTTCAGGCAGGTTCCCCGTTGTGAGCAAACTGCATACTTCAATACGTTTCTAATTGCAATGTGTGCTTTTTTAATCTGTCCCCTGTAGAAACTTTGTGATTCGTTGTCAAATATCCAAGCTGTGTTTGTTCGAAACTGCAAAACAATGTGTACATTTTAGGTTGAAGTCTGTATTCGGTTCGGTAATCTCTAAGGAACACCAACAGAATTTGACATCATCACCAAATGCAGTTCGTTTATGCAGGAAAAAGCATCACATATCGTGCCAAAGAGACCAAAGAGAAGAAAAAAGGCACTATGGGTAGACAAAAGAATAGCGAGGGACTGACAGGACCCGAAAATGATCAAACGCATATGGAGAGAGAGCAAAACAATTGGTGACGAGAACAGAATATAAATTTGTGAAAAATAGGCAAAACATATCAGACAGTGGTAAAAAGGATTACATCTAAGAGAAATTAAATATTACAAAAGCAACTAAAAACGAAATGATCTAGACTTGCTTGATTTACGATCAATGAGATCACAAGTAAAAATGGTCGCAGGGCCGGAAGGTTAACTGGAAATTTACAGAGGAAAGGCCTAATAAGTGGAAGAATTGTTTCAGCTCACTCCTTAAAAAAACACCAGAGTTAGGTAACGACATAGATGAAATAAAACCAATAATAGATCACACATTGCTAATCAAGGCAGAATGACACATTCAATAAAGACGAGCCGCAGGAGGTTCTACAGATATTACCAAACAGAAAAGTTGCTGGTCTTGACGATATCCAAGCTAAGGTCTGGATGACAGTCACCTTCAATGTTGTTCTCTTGGATTTCTGCGGCCATATGCCTTTACAAGATATAAAGGTCTTCAAGGTAAAGTCCCATCGAACCAGTCCTAAAAAAATCTAAAGCTTGTAATCACCAAGGAATAAGCTTTAACTAGACTGTTGCCAAGATCGGCAAAGAAATGATTCTTAAGAGATTTCGTCCACAAGTTGATTTCTTGTTAAAAGTAAATAGCATAAATGGAAGTACACATGTAGTTCTCAGTTGGGGGTAAAACTTTTATAGAATCAGGTAAACCATGCAATGATTCTGCTGTGAAAAGTTTGGGAAAAAATGTTGATTGATTTTACAAGAACTACCGTCAGTACCTGTTAGGCAGGCACATTTGTTGTGTAGCTTTCTATGGGATAATTTCAATCGGGGCACGAGAGTAAATCAATACTGGTATGTCCATGCTTGATTTACCTTTAGTAAATACATTCCAAACAAATCGTTCCAGCCTAGGTCTAAACTCCAGGTGGTGTATACATTGGTATATGCCCGAACTTATTTGCCTCAGTGAGGTCCACTAGAATAACACTTGCCTTGTTGCCTTTTTCAAAGCTCTCTTTTATATCATTAAATAGCTTGACAATCTGGTGGACAGTACACCGGCCATGACGGGGACGGAAACCAGTTTGCTCATCTGGAAGTTGGGGAGCAACGAGTGAACTGAGTCAGACCAAAAGAAGCCTTTCGAGAATCTTAAATGGCACGTAGAGCAGTGAAATTGGCCTATAGCTCTTGGGGTCATCTACAGGCTTGTTGGGTTTCAGAAGGGCAACAGCGATATCTTTGTTATATGCGGCCCAGTGAGGCTGGTCGAGTAAAATTCGCAGAGCCAGTCCAAGGTCTTGAGACCACAGTGCTTTAGAAAGTCAGGGGAATGTTATCTGGGCCTTGTGCTTTCCCACATTTCAGTTGGGAAACACACAGTTTGAGCTCAGCATATGTGAAGGGTTTGGAGAAGAGACCATCTACGCCTGGACATGCTGGAGCATTCCAGAGTCTTGAAGTTTCCTGTTTGATAATCCGGGCATGGCCTTTATCTGCATTCTTGAAATTGCAATTGGCATGTAGCTGCTGGGCAATGGAGTTTGCTCACTTTGCTGTGACAAGGGAGTCCTTTGGACGGAAGCTGCGGCCAGTGAGACGATTAAGGTACATCCAAGCCATCCATCCATAGAATGGGTGAAATCGATACCTTGGACGGTATCTTCCCAGCGTTCCCTCCGCTTCTTATCTAGACAGTTTGTCAGCTCTTTGGCCAAGGAGGTACTTTCTTCATCACTGGCAGCATAACATTTATCACACTCCTCATCCCAAGCAGGGATGGTAGCGGTGACGGTATCCACGGGGAGCAGCACTCTTGGCCGAGTTTGCAAAAGGCTGAGTAGGCTCTGTCCAAATTCCCGGGAGCAGGAAGAGGGAAGGTGTCTGTCCGAGTTTCAACCAGTTCCCTGAATTGATTTCACCTGGCCTATTCAACAGGGGGGATGAAAGAATAGACCACCCCCCCCCCGATGAATAGGATGACGTCACGGATTTACGCCAATGGTTCCACAGGGTTATCCGGGATAATCAGTGGTGGTCTGTGACTTGGGGAAAGGGTCCAAAACAGAACGGTGTAGGGATGGTCCACTCAGATCGATTCACAAAGACCAGATCAGGGTTTGAAGTTGTGTTCCATCGACCGGAGTGGAAGCTGTCAGGCTCTTTCGAATTATACAGGAGGTGGACACCAGAGGCTGAGGCCCAGTCTTCGGGAGCAGAACCATCTGGAGTAGTTGTGCGGTAACCCCATGTTGTGTTCTGGAGGTTAAAATCTCCAGCGTACATGCAGGGTTGGTCAAAGGATAGGATGGAGTCTTATAAAACCCTGGTAGGGGTGGCTTATAGACGTTGATTACAGTCACACCTTCCACTTAGAATTGCTAGTCCATTCCAGTACATAGGTCGGCAAGGCGTACTGCTTCCAACTTTGCCATATCCGCAAAAAGGCAAAACATGACGACTCGCTCGTCATGTGAGCTGCTGAGGTGTACCCAGGATCTACATGCAGACGTCACTCATAAATAGATTCTCTCGCAACAGGACAGCACTGACTATATTTGTCTGCAACAATGAACTGCAAAAACAATGAGGAAATTGCCCCGAATTGTTTGCAGCCGGATCACCATCAGTGATAAAGAAAAGAAAGAAGGAAAAGAAGGAAGAAAAAAGAAGACAGAAAAGAAAAGAAAAGAAGAAGAAGAAGAATTACCACGAATAAACTAAACATACCGTCATCATCATCATGATCACCATCATTCAGGTACCATAGTCATACCTGCCAAGCAGTACGGATTTTTCCGGGCAGTTCTGGTCTTATTACAGTTAGCGGTACGGTAAACAATAAAAAGGTTACATAATATAAAAATGAGATAAGAGTGCGAATTAGAAAAAAATATTTGAAACAGCAGAAACAAAATTTTTGTTATGTTAAAGAGCATGAATAAAACAAACCTTTTGTTCCGTCACTCACCAGTGAATGTAAACACGGCGTTTCCATAACAATTTGGGCATTGCATTAAAATCACTATAGTAACCAAGGCATTTGGTTTTGGAGTTTCATTTATTTTGGTAATTCGTGTTCTATTCTTATTATAATTAATCTACGTTTTTGTTGTTGAACGCATTGTTTAGTAACTGTAACTAGACCAGAACTGCCCTGGAAAAATCCGTACTGGTTGGCAGGACTGCATAGTGTTATGGATTGTTCTCTGTCTTTCAGTGGGAGAGGCTGAGTTCCTTTCCCACAATAATCATTTCCGCCCTTAAAGATTGGGTTAGGGATTTGCAAGTCCATTACTTCCCTTCATTATCAATACCAAACGGTAGTTTAGTACTTACAAATGGTGTGTTGAAAGTCTGAGATCCATACGTCATGAATTTGTTGTTTTATGAGAAAAACTAATAACGACATGTTACCAGAATGTTGTTCTTTCTGTGAGTTTCAATTTTGCTCAAAATGCGAATCGCGGTGACTGTGCACCGTAGCAAGACGAGCGGAGCACCCTGATTGGTCAATCGGCTATCCCCTGCGCGACCTTTGGCTAACGGCTGATCGGACCATTTAGGAACGGCACGTGCACATTTGACGTCGCGGATTTTTTAAAATTTGCTCCTGAGCAAATGGAAAAAGGATGAAGTTTAACCGTCCATATTTTAACCAAAACTCAATATTTTACCCCAAGTCTCTATGAGAGGTGTTTATTTATATCAATCTTCACATTGGATATGATTTCAGCTGATTTGATTCATATAGATGTTTTTGACGTGCAAATCAATAACCCAATCTTTAAGCAAGGCAATCTATCGACATTACTTCTCCTCCACAAGGAATGAAATAGGAACCTGGTGGAAACTGTAATAATGATTACAGAGCACTATGGGCAGGGTTGGAAAAAAAATCGCGATTTTTTTTTTTGAAAGAGGTGATTTAAATCAATAAATCGATTTATTTGATTTAAATCACTGATTTGTTTCAAAACAAAAATCATGATTTAAATCACCACTGATTTAAATTGCCAACCCTGACTCTGGGAGAACATTGTTTGATGAGGCTACCCTGGACAATGAGACGTTAGTTGTATGACTATTATTATTTCTAGCCGTGAATAGCTGACCCGATGTGATAAATATCAACAGTAAGTTTCACATTTTACATCAGTTCTGCATATAACTCCCTCCTCTAACAGTTGCACAACGTGCACATACAAACGTTTTCGATTTGGCTATAAAAAGATCTTCCACACATCATCGGCGTGGTAGGTCTTGGGCAGTTGACCCTCACAGTGCCGTATCTATTGGTTCAGATGTAAAAGAAAATGTCATGGCTATCATTCCTGACTTCTGTTGTATGTAGCGACTCGCAAGTAGGTTTGCACACGGCGATAAACCCTCAAGTATCAGTGAAAATATCTATTCTGTAATCCATGTAACCGCTCCACTGAGAGTATTTCACCCAGTGCGAAACAAAGTGGGGTGTAAAAAACCCAATTAGTTCCTTGACCTCGTATGCCCTACACCTCACGTAGATTTTAAGAACGACGACTTACGTCTAGAGTTGATTCACCTATTACACAGAGTGACCAGAAGATTTTTTTTTTTTTTTTACAATGATTACAAGACTATGAGCAGTTTTTGTACTCTTTCAATATTTGGAGATCCTCCTCACTTGTCTAATGATATTTCAAATTTTTATTGTTTTCATGGGTTATTTATTTGATTAGGAAATCAGATTTTTATCGATATTACTATTTCAGAACCTGGCTTTGTTATCATTCCAATGAATATTGATTATTCTGTGATATTACACTATTGCATCGTATGTGTATATGTATGTGAGTGCCTGTGTGTGTATTTAACACGATAAAGCTATATTGTTAAAAGCCATTTCTTATAATAAAGAATAAACTATGTCCTCATTTTATTACCTGCAGCTGCATAAATAATTTAATATACATACCAAAGTTACAAACCTACATGGTACACACGCAAGCAAACTGACATGTTAACGTTTATAAGTATATTTTAAAGGCACAAAATGGTTTGTTCTAATTGATACCAATTGCCTAGTCATCTTGATCGAGTTAGTTTGATACCACGGCGACTGATCAGCGTTGACACGGGTAATGCCGCGGGCATTACCGCCGGGGTAAATTCTGTCAGCTTTCGCTGCAGGAAGACATCTTTTTATGCAGGCATTAATTTATCTTTAAGTCAGCTGCTTATTTGAGAAACCGAATGCCTAATGTTCGAAAAAAGTCGCTGTAGGAACGGCTTTATTTTGTTATTAATTTTGGAACTTAAACGTTTCAAGATTAAAATCCAGTGAGTTTCCATGAAACTGTGAAGTCTCGCACACTACTTCCCGCCACTCATGGTGGGGGAATGACATATTTAATTTACAGCTGTGATAAGCCATCAATTGTGTTAACTCCAAGTTTACCTGGCGCTGTGAATAAGCGTTGTTAGGTGAAGCGGGGGTGAGTCTCTCATTTGAAGGGAGAGTATACTTTCGAATTATATCGAATAGAATACCTGACTATTTGCTCCAAGGTTACAGATTTCGAAGTGAAAACTGTTCTTACGTTTCCAAAACATTATGAATTAAATTCCAAATACATACCAAGTTCTTTTCTTTTAACCTAATTGGGAATTTGAGCCTTTCGAGGTATATTTTTTTATCAACGAAAAATAACAATTCATTTTTTGGGGCAGAAAAATACACTCAAAAGTTACAAGCGTACGAAATGTGATCAGTCCTTTACATCGCGAAAGTGAACATGTATATTTCCTAATATGCATTATTTGTTTGTATAAGAGCAAGCATGTGTGTTTTATTATGTTTTATAATCTTATATACTTCTGTTATAAAAATGTAATATATACTTTATAATATACAATATGTTTGTCTATAATGTAACATATGTATAATACACATAATAAAAGCAACATTCTACTGCTAAAGCTAATTCCACGTCTGTCGCTATCATGTCGTCATTTTTTTATTTATTGTATTGATCTAAATGTAATTAAAATACATTATGCAGTTTTCACCTTCAAGGTGATATTTTGTGTGGAAGTGGGAAGGTATTTGACAAGCAAAGGAAATCATTCGCATCGGTATAACACTGTGTGCCTTTTGGCAGTCCAATACGACCACAGTGTACTTCCGATCAACTCAGCTGGATACATGGAATGTTTCTTGTCACTAAATGACGATATGAAGATGGAATGAATCACACACACACACACACACACATACCGACAAGAGCTACATTGTGGGGGTGTTCCTGTATGTGCAGTGTGGGTGTTCCATAATAGGTATAAAAACACATAGTGAGTGTATCATTTTAACCCCCACAATGCCGAAATACGCCCACAATGTAACCTCATACTTAGACATACACCCACAATGTATCTCCTGCACGCCCGCAACATACAATAGACACACAACACACAAAAGACATACCACATCATTATGGGAGTAAAAAATAAAAACAAAACTGTTCACTTTAGCACGCCTACTGTGTTGTTTTAAACCGTTTTAAAATGTTTCATTCTGGGGTACCCCCACAATGCCGAAATACGCCCACAATGTTCCCTCATACTCAAACATACACCCACAATGTACCTCCTGCACACTCACACACACACACACACACACACACACACACACACACACACACACACACACACACACACACACACACACACACACACACACACACACTACACACACACACTATATTAAACAACACAACAACAAATAACACACATGCAGACACACACCCACACACAACAAACAATAAGTAAAACGATTACAATAACACTAATAGTAATAGATGATGATAATAATAATAATAATAATAATAATAATAATAATAATAATAATAATAATAATAATAATAATAATAATAAAATTGATAAGAAATGATACTACTACTAATAATGATAATAATAATGACAATACTACTACTTTTAATAATAATGATGATAATCACATTTATAATACCAATAACAGAGAAGTAACAATAATAATAATCGCCAATTGGAATTTAGGATTGATTTTAGAGCTTAATGAAATTATTCAAGTAAAAAGACTGAGTAATGTTTCAAGAAATTTGTACAAAAAGGGTACTGTCAATGGCTCTAACGTCTCTCGACGTTCAAAAAGTTTTCGCGCCAGTATTTGACCTTGCTACAGGAAGTTGCGTTTTTAAACCCATCGCAGCCCTGCGACCACCTTTTTACCATTCGCAGACCTGCGACGGGTTAGCGACGTGTTAACCCTTCGCAGGAGTTTCGTGAAATCCTCAACAAACCCATCGTCCACGGGCGATGAGTTTGCCTTGGTTGCGACGGGTTCAAGCCCTTACGATGGGTTAACGATGCATCGCAAGCGTTAGTGAAATCCTCCCCTGGCCTCCTCGAAAAATTCATCCAAACACAGGATAAATTGAATACAAATGTCTATCTCTGTTTTCAGAAAGTCCGGTTAGGTTTTGGGGAAATACTACCGCTTTGTTTTCAATCACGGAATGTAAATAGCAGAAATTATTGCATACGTCAAGCCCTGTTTGCTAGCCCTCGGTTACGATTTCAACCACCTGGGAATAACCTGAAAATTTGTTATACACAACCCGAGGAAAAAAAAATGAATTGGAAAAAAATATCAACAGAACAAGGAGAAGAAAAGGGTAGATTGAAAACAAAACCCAATAGAAGGAGGAGGAGGAGTAGGAGAATAAGAAGGAGGCAAATAATAATAATAATGGTAATAATAATAATGACAAGAAGAAAAAGGAAAAGAAGAAATATAAAAAGAGGAAAAATGAAGAAGAAGGAGGAGGAGAAGAAGAAGAAGAAGAAGGAGGAGGAGAAGACGAAGAAGAAGAAGAAGAAGAAGAAGAAGAAGAAGAAGAAGAAGAAGAAGGAGAAGAAGAAGAAGATGATGAAGAAGAAGATGAAGAACAAGAACAAGAAGAAGAAGAAAAAAATGAAGAAGGACAAAGAAAAGAAATTGGGGGTAGGTTCACACTGACCTACTGGTATACTACTTCCATATCTACTAATGATTATGTCTTATTACAAGCGATCATGAGGCTTCTTGCCCAAGGTTGCTGCTGCAGTGTCACACACCATTTTTTCAAGTAAACCGCTAACTTGTTACGGTGGTGATGAAGATGAGGAGAAAACTAACCAAGGAGGAGGAGGAGGAGGAGGAGAAGAAGAAGAAGAAGAAGAAGAAGAAGAAGAAGAAGAAGAAGAAGAAGAAGAAGAAGAAAAAAAAAGAAGTAGAAAAGAAAAAAATTGGGGGAATGTTCACTATGACCTACATGTAATGGTATACTACTTTCATATCTACTACTGATGCGTCTCATCTCAAACTAGTATGAGATTTCTTATGCAACGTTGCTTCAGTGTCACACACACCGTTTTTTTCAAGTAAATCGCTAACTTGTTACGGTGATGATGAAAGAAGAGGAGAAAACTAAATAAGGAGGAGAAGAAGAAGAAGTAGAAAAGAAAGAAATTGGGGGATGTCCACCATGACCTACATGTACTGGTATGCTACTTCCATAATCTACTATTGATTCGTCTCATCACAAACTATTATGAGATTTTTTACGCAATGTTGCTGCACTGTCACACACACACACACCATGTTTTCAAGTAAACCACAAACTTGTAACCGTGATAATGAAGAAGAGGAGAAAAATAAAAGAGGAGGAGAAGAAGAAGAAGTAGAAAAGAAAGAAATTGGGGGATGTCCACCATGACCTACATGTACTGGTATGCTACTTCCATAATCTACTATTGATTTGTCTCATCACAAACTATTATGAGAGTTTTTACGCAATGTTGCTGCACTGTAACACACACACCATGTCTTCAAGTAAACCACGAACTTGTAACCGTGATGATGGAGAAGAGGAGAAAAATAAAAGAGGAGGTGGTGGAGAAGAAGAAGTAG
>JZLH01S0101663.1:27771-43812 GCA_001188425.1 Eucidaris tribuloides
AAGAAGAAGAAGAGAAGTAAGAAGAAAGAAGAAAGAAGAGGACCCAGAGTTATCAGGGACATATCCATCTATTACATCAGATTAGCAAATACAAAAGATGACTCTCGAGAGAGAATCATGTCGTAAACTTGTTTTGGAACAATGATTTGTGCACACACCCACAGAGAGTGAAACTTATGTGTCTTCACTTGACGGACCAGTTTGTACAACATTAATCTATGAGGATTCGAGCAGATGAACTCTCATTTTTTCGTCCTCTTCTTTTGGTGAAAACGGTTAGGAGTTGAGATTTACGTGGCTTTTTTTCCAGTTGACAATTGAGCATTTAATCTCGCGACCTCGTGATATATTTCTTTCTTTCTTTAACTACATTCGTTTTGTCACCAGATTCTGTTTTCATCTATCTGATGAAAATCGCGCTAAAACTGTTCCATAATCCTCATCAATCTGATTTATTTCTCTGTAATCGTCAGCGTCAACTTTAGCCCTTCCAGTAAGAGAGAGAGAGAGAGAGAGAGAGAGAGAAGAGAGGAGAGAAGAGACGACGACACGACAAGAAAGAAATAAGAACGAGGAGACGGACGTGAGTGATAATAGAGACGAAGAGAGAAGGGAAAGTAAGAGAGAGAGTAGGAGGGAGAAAGAGAGGAGGAGGGAGAAGAAGAAGAAGAAGAAGAAGAAGAAGAAGAAGAAGAAGAAGAAGAAGAAGAAGAAAGAAGAGGACCCAGAGTTTCAGGGACATATCCATCTATTACATCAGATTGACAATACAAAAGATGACTCTCGAGAGAGAATCATGTCGTAAACTTGTTTTGGAACAATGATTTGTGCACACCCCACAGAGAGTGAAACTTATGTGTCTTCACTTGACGGACAGTTTGTACAACATTAATCTATGAGGATTCGAGCAGATAAACTCTCATTTTTTCGTCCTCTTCTTTTGGTGAAAACGGTTAGGAGTTGAGATTTACCGTGGCTTTTTTCCAGTTGACAAATTGAGTATTAATCTCGCGACCTCGTGATATATTTCTTTCTTTCTTTAACTACATTTCGTTTTGTCTACCAGATTCTGTTTCATCTATCTGATGAAAATCGCGCTAAAACTGTTCCAAATCCTCATCAATCTGATTTATTTCTCTGTAATCGTCAGCGTCAACTTTTAGCCCTTCCAGTAAGAGTATGAAATTAACTCTTATTCAGATCCTCGGCGAATGATACGCGGACACTGATTGTTACACATGTACCTTTACAAACGAACATGATGATGTATCCATGTGGTCCCTTCCAAACTAATGGGATACCTAGGCTAGTTCGGGTCTGAAGAGTTAAACTCAACTCCATAATTAATGCCATATCACTGCCGTCTTCTACCACCTTCAGATAATACACTTTACGGGCGGTCTCTAATCCCTACTTTGTAATCCGGTATTATCCCTAGCGGCTCGTTGGGCAGGGGATTAGCAGAGCGGTTACGGCGATGAATAAAGGATTTTTCGTTTGAGACAGAGAGGAGGGGAGCCGTGTTTTCACGGCAGTATTTATCACAAACAAAATAAAAGGGATTCCGCCCTTACGCCATGACTCAGACAAGTCAGCCTTAACTGCAGACAGCTGAATTCGACTAAAATCGGACCCACCGCCTTCTTTCTTTTCCGCTTGGCAATTCAAGGTAGCTAGGACTTCAATCACTCCGACTTAAAACGGCGTAACGGTGTTCGTCTCTACATGGCGTGGTTATGTAATCACGTACATGATCTTACACGCCCGTAGAATTAATTATCGCGATGGGGATGAATGTTCATAGGTGTCTGGTCATCTTTAAGACCGAAATAGACACTTATGAAGAGAAGGGGGATCAGCGGGAGCATTAGCTACGCCCGACCTGTGTCCTTGCCAAGGTGCGAACAGAACGAAATAAAGAAAGAATAAAGACGAACATTTATCATGAGATGTGTCATAGACGTATCATCATGAATATTCCGTAGTTCATTTAGCTGAGAGATTTCAACAGTTGTGCTCCACCTTTCATATGCGCTTACGATTTAAGTAAAAACAACATGTACACCGAGAGATCGTCTGTCAAATTTGTCAAATGTCATTTAACTTTTTTTCGCGCTTTTTTTGTGACGGGGGGGGGGGGGCAGGGTGGATACTGAGATAGGTACATGCGTCTATAAGTATCACTATCAGCTATTAATATTATTTAATTCCATGTGAGAATGATATGCTAAATCTATGAACCTCCCGTTGCTCCTTAGTGAACAAACAAAATTGGTTTGATTGATGATAATTATTCAGCCGCCCAATATATGAAACTTGTTTTTATTTTTCTATTCAATTATTTTCATTATTTATTTGTTTTCATTATTTATTTGTTTTCATTATTTATGCTGCATCGCAGTTTTGCGATGGTCAAAGGCGAGCGTTTAGGATATTCACATTTATATTTAGAATTCATATACTGTGTAAACATGTCGTCTTTATTAGAAAAAATATTGAAAAGTAATTGAAAAGGAAGAAATTTGTGTTTTGTCGGTCTACATCGCAGCACATCGTGTTCGGTAAGATGAGTGCGCGGTTGAAGAAAAATTCTTCAGAAATTATTGTGCATCGGATTTCGCTAAATAATTGCCCTAATAAATTTGCGAACAAGGCACGCGCAGCAAATCGTGCAAGTCGCAGCCTATCACCTTTGCCTTTGAAAAAATGCCGACATTATTTCAAAATCGGTGTATTGTCATTTGAGTGAAAACTCTTTCGTCAGAACAAATTAATTGATTGTGTAGCTGCATGAGGTCCCACCATGAGAAAACACTTTGCTCTCCCGTTATTCCGATTTGCCCAATCACTCCCCAGGTAGTAATAGTTTAAATAAGTGACTTAATCTGTTATTCTTCTCTCTACAAGATCTCGACTCAGACAAGTGATGAAAGGGGACCTATTGACTCTCCTTTTGTCTGAATGTGAAAACACTTGGAATACAAAGGGCCACCTCCTTATCAAAGCCTCTCCTGTGACAAAATGAGAAGAAGCAACAGAAGGCTACAAATAACGTAACTCGTTAATCTAAAAGACTTCCGAAACTTTAACAATAGAGCGCTACCGTGCAGAAACTGAGTTGAAAGGAATGGATGGAACAATGCTAAATTATTGTTACTGTCTCTCTTTCTTGTCCCACATAAAAAGGCACTTGGGAAGACTTGATTTTTGACAAGTGGTGCAGTTTAAAATAGAGAAATCCGTCATTGATCAGACGGGATACTATGATGTCGCTGTTGTAGAACTTCCAATATTACAAAAAGAAAATGCAACGGTAGATTATTGTAACAGAAAACATTATGTAAGCGACCGTTACATCCTATAAGATGGGGGATAAGTCACGATAATAAGTATAAAAGTCGTTGTGTCCAAAATGAAATACTGGTCGATCCAGACCAATATTTGGTGGTTAAATTATCACCAATGGACGGTTTCCAAGAGTCTACACGATTACAGACTAGATCGGAGAAAGCCAATTGACGTAGAAACACTATTATGTGAGTTGTCACTTCAATACCCTGATAGAGAGTCGCACATCTTACGATACATAAACATAGAAAGAAAAATACTTTGGGTGAAAAATACAATTTTCGAACTTTTGTAACATGGGAAGATCATAAAACTTTTGATTTTTGAAGACAATTTACTTCCAATTTTTTATATCATAATTGCACTTTCCATACCTTTGGGTTATGCAACTTTATCAGGGTATCGTAGTGACGGGTCACATATCATCTTGTGAGACAAGTGCCACCAGAAATTGAAAACATAGCAATGACCTTGACAAATCCTCTTGTCCTTCGCTTATTCCCAGAGTCGACTTCGAACTGTTCGAAGTTGAAGGTTGTATAGCGTGCGTGCCAAAGTAACCGCAAAATGTGACTACCTGGAACAAGTCTTTTTCAAGATAAGATTTTGGGAGGACTTCCTAGATGTTAAGTTTGAGAGTTCGGAAGAAAAGATGTTGCCTTGCTGATTACTGTCAGCATCTGGTCTCTGTATGATCCTAAGCACGAACGTGCAGCAGTTAGTGCTTTTTATCACATACATACTTCTCCAAAAGTGGGTCAAACAATGTCTAAACCCCCATGGTCAAACTCAACGTGTCATCCAATTGACTACACGTGGCCCTCTACATACATCTGCCCATTTCCTGATTGACATAGAATTTAAATGTGTTTTCTCCTCATATCTTCTTCTTTTATTTTCTTCTCATATTTTTCTCCTCCTTCTCCTCACCTTCTTCTTCTTCTTTTTTCCTTTTTTCTATTCCTCCTCCTCTCCTTAAACTATTCTTTCTTCTTTTTCTCCCTCCCGTCTTCCTCGTCATTTTTCGTCTTCCTCCGTCTCCTCCTCCTCCTTTGCTCATTCTTTTCCTCCTGCTTTTGCTTCTCGTATCATTCTGCTGCTCTTCTTATCAACTTCTTCTTCTTCTCCTCCTCCTCCTTCTTCTTCTTCTTCTTATTCTTCCTCCTCCTCCTCCCTTTCCTCCTTCTCTTCTTCTTTTTCTTATCAACTTTTTCTCCTTCTTCTCCTTCTTATCAACTTCTTCTTCTTCTTCTTCTTCTTCTTCTTCTTCTTCTTCTTCTTCTTCTTCTTTTCCTTTTCTTCTCTTTTTTTTCTTGACGGATGTCGATAATAACGAGTGGTTTACCCACCGGAACGTGCTGCTCCGTAATACCTCAGTTTCTATCTCACCCGTGAAACTTGGATTTCTTTTTAATTCTCTCTTGAAATCCGAAAATACTGTTATTCACATACATGTAGAATCCAATCAACATTTGGTATCAGTCACTTACTCCCTTTTTGATGCTGTAATAAATCCTCTTTTGACACCTCCGAGTAATTTGATGATTCAAAGACAGGGCTATAAGCTGCGGCCATGCAGCATCCGCCTCAAAATACCGCGCAGATTTGGGGTATTAGATTCCCAACGTCAGACTAAATTTGATCGCGAGAATACTTTAATTACTCGTGATACGACCCACGTACTCATGTGCTCCACTTTTTTGAAGCAAACCATGCACTTGTAACTGGAAAACGTTATGACAGTTGTTGTTCAGGTTAGAAATTAGTTCATGCTGTTCTGGCGGTCTTCCAAACTGAATGGGGGGATACACTTTTTCATAAGATACCAAGATGAACTACTAATTATGACAAGGTTTCACCATGGTTTCACGGTCACGATCTATAAGGTCATGTAGAATGCCACCACTTACAAATCTGGCACTGCCAGTTTAATTCTTTTTCACTGATTAACACTAACTACAGTAAATGTAAACTGGATACAAATATCAGGGTACTTTGATCTTCAAATATTAACACTTATTATTATTTCTTCTTATACCCAATAAAAGCCTCTGGAACCGTCGCGACGGCGGTTAAACGCGTACCCCCATGCAGTGTTCACAAAGGTCCACTTTATTATTATTACGAATCATGTGGATTTAGAGGAATATTACACACTGGAATAAAAGCGAACTATAAAGGCCTTCCCTAAATCATATATAGCATCATATACAATCTCCTTCTACTGTCACTTTTGTTTAGAACTTTAAAAAAAATTACAGTCAAGTATGGAGCTTTATACAGAAGACCATGTTGCCGAATAGCTGCTTTCTGGTGTGCCTTAGTACATGCAAACAATGGGTAGCTCCTTTCGACGTAAATGTACTTGCATTCAACAGGCACATGCGTCCGCTTGACTCTATCACATTTTCAAGTTTTTGCTCAGTACGCCACTGGTCATCGGTCAACAAAAGGTAGGATAAGGTTGGAAAGTTGAATCGGCAAACAACTAAAAACAAAACTGACGCGAGAAAAGAATGTCATCAGCATCTTCGGCTAAAATTACCCAATTTGACCTAACGTTTTAAACTTATGCGCAACACCATCCCCCTCCCGTTTAAAATTCTGGCAATGGGCCTGATCTGGACACATTGTAGATTAGGATAATTCAAGGACTTGGTCAGATCATAATTGACCATCAGTATCTCCTTGTTCGTTCGAAAACAGGTGCCAATACGTCACGTAATTATTACAGCTAATAAGTCACCTGGATTCGAAAACTTTCTGTAATATTTCAGAGATATGGTTGGCCGCTGAGTCAGAAAACTCCGAAGCTTAAATATTTCGTTGTATTTATCTTATCAAATCATTTTAGGGGCTGACCCTGGGCTGGGTAAACGCGTGTTTTCGTAAAACTTGTGCTGCATTCAGAAGGCATCAAAAGGCGATGCAATCTCGATATCAGTAAATGTATCCGAAAAATATCTCGTAGTAACCATGGTATCCTTGCTTATCTGTTTCTATTTGTGGACACCTGCGTGGGCACTCATTATTCGATGGAGTTGTTCCATTCGTTTTGGGATTCGTAACGCTTTTCAGTTTGTTTCACACACTTCCTCCATGTCGTGATATAAAGCCGGAAAAGATTTGACATCCGTTGTATTGTTATCGAATTAATTCGCCGTCTTCTCATATCGTTAATTCCCTTTGAAAGTATTTTATGGACCCTGATTGTTTCCGTCGAGTGATCTCAATAAAATCAAGGAGCTTCAAACACAAACTCCTTGATAAAAAAAAACACATTCAAACATAAAAGGAGTACGACGGGAAATCTTCAATGCCTATTTAACTTTAACCCCTATCAAGCCAAAGAAAAACAAACACTTTGCGTTCAATAGTGCCATCGAATCGCCGAATGTTTCGCACAATTTGTCACGCCGTATTTGAAGTTCTTTACGGATTTTATGACGAAATCCCACCGGTGAGATGTGTCGACGACAGGTATTTGGATCCGAGTCAACTTTTTTGTCACTTTTCTCCTACCAAGTTTCGTAAATCAAAGTCTCCCTGAATTTCTTTCATTTTTTCCTCCTTTTCTCCTCTCCAAGTACTCTGTCACCAACGGAGCAAACGCCTGACAAAAGTACACCGGTGTTATGGCGGAAATGCGCTGGATAAAAGAGGGATAAAAGTTGCGCCGTGAGCCCCAAGTGCCAAATGTTGTTGGTATATAGTACACAAGAAGTTCCCCGTGGAAGCCCGTAAGCTCTAATGATACTTGTACTTTTTGACGTGACTAAGCGTTCACACGGACCTACCCGATTCCCCGATCTTTGGCACCCTAAACCGTCATGAAACTACTTAGTCCCAGTCAATTAGTTTAATACCAGTAATTATCACGGTTCCTTCCAATTAACGGTGCTCTGTTGCCTATGAACAGCTACTACTAGAAGCAACCATAGACTTCACGACACACGCACCTGCAATATTTAATACGCTTTCATATTGCTTCACTATAAGCGGAAGTGAGAAAATGAGAAATTTCATTGCCAGAAATTATTCACTTTCACACGGAAGTCCCTGATATTTTTTCTTTTTCGTCGAGAGCTCAAGATGGATTTACATAATAAGTATCAAAACCAAAAAACGACATCAAAAACTTTCGTATCATTTTCTGGATTCAAAGTGATTTTTTTTTCACTTGCTTATAACGAACACAGATCTTATCAATTATTGGCAACAATGAATTAACGTTCTTGACATGGTGGACTTTCTTCAGACTTTGGTTTACTCTCTGCAGCCCGTTACGCAAGTCGTGGTCAGCGAGTACATTGACTGGTCGCGTGCCGCTGCTAGCCGCGACAAATACAACACCGCGAGGGGGTATCGACGATTACAGACGAAACAGATCTTGCTATAAGCTCAATTGACGATAATGTCTGAAATTGAATGACTCACGTACATTATTCTAATTACAGATCACGGAACACTTCAAATGTGTTTATATCATTATAGGCCAGGCATTCACGACCTTGAATCGGTGTTGGTGGTAATTTTTCCAACTGTAATTTCGACACTGACATATGTTTCAAATATAACACCGTGACTTGATGGCATCCGATTAATATTCTTTGTTACCCCTTTTCCAGCCATTTTAAATAAATTACATGATGTGGGCAATACGATACATGGATCTCGGGATGCAATCGGTTAAACAAATGAAAATGTGCCCTCTTTGGAGATTTGGAAGGATAGCAAGGTCTCAATTATGTAGTCCCTCGCCACAACATGGTGGTAAATGAGTGGGGAGGGAAAACGCATGACACATTCATGTTTTTTTTCCTCTGGTTAACACAGCAAATATGTGCCCTTGGATGCGGTTAGGAATGGCTGTCCTCTCCAGGTGTAATGGAATTTAGAAACTATACAATTTAACGGCAGTAATGGAAGTAGAAGAAGTAGTATAGATGAACATATACATGTACATGTAGCAGTATTAATAGCAAATCATGTTACGCACCATCAAAGTACAAAATAATACTAGTTTTTAGTTTTTCCGCCGTTTATTTCCTATTTATTCGATGTTGTTCAATTACCACACCATCGCCATCACTATTCTTATAACCACAAATTCACAATATGACTGACAATTATTTTGGTAATTGATAAATTGTTTCATGACGTAATTAAGTCTTGAAACTACAGGCCTATAATATAATTAACCAGTTACTGTCACTATACTACGTTTCAAGTTTATATCAACAGGCCTACATGTAATGACACGTGTATTACTGTATTAATGCATTTATTTATTCTTTTAAACGTAATCATTGTATCTTTCACTAATTTGATATTTGTCCGTTCAAGGCGGAAAACGTGCACTTATTTATTTATTAGTTTGTTATTTATTTGATTAAAACTAATTATTGTATCTGTCATCAATTTGATATTTTGTCTCTTTAGCGCGAAACGCTTGGTTTAGTGGGTTGGCAAAGCGGCACTGCGCCCTCATTCGCGCACACATGTTTCTGAGCATGTTGAATCTTGGGCGGAGCTGAAAATGTCTTGTGAAGCCTGTGGGAATTATGATGTGTACGATTTTACAATATTGAAACCACTTGGAACGGCGTTGTGTCTTGGCAAAATTTACGAATAGTACAAAACAAAAGGGCATTTATCGGGCGAATTTGTATGTCAGGATCGTCCAAAGAGATAACGTATTTGAGTTACATGTATATCGACAAATAAAAATGAATTCAACTCTAAAAAAATCAGCTCTAAAACTTGTTAAATGAATCTTCTTGATGTTTGTTCTTCGTGAGACAGTATATCGTCCAGATTCGAGCGTGATAAGACAATTTTGTAGCTGGCATCTTGGCTCTTGCAGGGTCCAAACAGACAACTACAAGTGTCAAATTTACGACAAAGCGGGATGTTTCCAATGTAAATTACTAAAATTAGTAAAAAATAAATAAATAAATAAATAAATAAATAAAAATTACCATATAATTATGGTTGAATGTAAATTGACTGTTGAGTCAACACAGACATGATTATCTACACCTAAAAACAAAAGTTTTACATTTATGGCTTGAACAACAAGGTGCTAAAATGCAATATGTTATCTTTACACCCTGGTATATCGTTTATATAATTACCGATAAAACTGCATCTAACACCAGAAGTGTTGAAAACCCATATTTGGTATTACTGGCAACATCCTGGGTGTTAATTAAACACCGAGACAACCCAGTTTTTGCAAGTGCAATTAGAATCACCGATGAATGAGATAACGTGGTAATAATCGGTGGAAATACATCCCAAATTGAATTGTCAGCCGTCAAGTGGACAAGAAGTTGCCGTTTGTGATTACAGAAAGAGGGTGACATATCCGTAGCCCATCTCCACATTTCCTGCCGTGTTCATGTTACCAATTATTGACCCCCTAAATTAAACGAGGAGGGGGAAGAAGAAGGGGGAAAGCAAATCAAATATTACCGCGAATTCCGACGGGAGATCTGGGCTTGTCCGAAACACCCCCTGATCTCATCCCCAACATTATTATTACCGTCCTATTTCGATCACTGAATGAAGTTGTCATCCAAGCTATACACGCAATAACACGACACGGTATTAAAAACTGTGTTTAGCTAGTAAACACATTCTTGCTATCATGCATATTCAGAGGCTGAATATCGTGTGTCAAATTACTAAACATCGGTGCTCAATTTCTAAACGCTAATTGTCAATAATCTAAACATAATAGGTCCTACATCCTTATGCTAATTGCTATCTCTCTGTAAACACTGATGTTACAATTGCTAAATACGTTTTTTTTTTACTGTGTAATGACGTACATGTACTATACGTTTTACATGCAACAACCACTGCGTTTGTAAATTAAACAAATTATTTAAGTCGTATATTTTTGGTATTTATTTGTATTTTGGATTATTATTTCTGATGACGTGTATCAAATGTTTGTAATCATTGTGTGTAATATAGGCCTACTTATAAATGTATATTTTTACATTTTTGAAAACTAATGCAATTTAGCCTTTGGGACACGAGATGGGGCATCATCTTCCTACTTTAATAGCTACAACAACTGCTATTTTTTTTTCCTTTCTGCCAAAGTATGGTTATCCAAAGTGCCAAAGATATAATTTTTCGTATTTGCCCAAATTTGCTATTTTTCTCAACATGTCCAAATCACCAATATTTTAAATCACGCACATTTCATTTTTATAAACCTCCGTTTTTAAGGGGTGTTGTCATTCATTCAAGATACAAAACCAATTTCTGCGTAATATCAAAATGCCAGTGTTGGGCCAATACTCACTGATATTAACATTATTAAAAATATATTACCATTCTGATTGAATGATACAGATTGGCCTCGAATTGAGTTATAGAGCAAAAGTCTGTAGTTCTTCATGGTATACACGGCAATAAAAGTCAATTTATGAGCGAGTCTCTTTCTCTCATTTTTTTCTCTCCCCAAATAAGCCCAAAACGTGTCTATGTCACGAGGTTTTCGCATGAAATTTCACTCTTTAGGTATGAAAAATGTCTGTCGAGTCGTAAATTAGCGAAAGAAAGCACCTCAGCTGAGTGGGTGTCGATGGGGTGTGACGGGACCCCGCCGGAGTTTCCACGCCGAATTGATGTGAGCGCAGGGAATTTGGAGTTTCAACACACCTGTTGTAGGGTGCATAGTTTATGATTTTTCTTCATCCGTGCGCCACCTCGAACCGGCTTGAATTCACGATTGTGTCAGAATTTCAGCTAATCATGGTAAGCAGAGAAAAATTATATGATCCATCCAGCCACTTCATGCATCGACATTTAAACAATCATGCCCATATCATCAGTCAGAGATATTGGGTTATCATGCGATTGCATTACTGTACAAAACCGGAACAGTCCAGTCCGGTGCTTACTAACTTCTCAGTAATTTAATACTGCACCCGGAATGGGAGTATTACTTGTGATATGATTCGCTCAAATTGGTAAAATAGGATTTATGACTATAATAACATTTTTGTTACAGCATTCCCACTTCGTTAAAGCTTATAAACATTTTGTAAAGACAAAACATGACTGTTCAAATTCGTTTGGTGTATTGAATAGCTAATTACAAATATCAACATCACCATTAACAACAAAACCAAGCCGCAACAGCAAAACAACAGCTTTTTAGGGTTAAAGTGAACTGACTTTGATGCAAGTATACATGTAATTCATTCAATTCAAATCTACTTCCGCGTATGTGCCTAAGTAATATGAACATAATCAACTGTCAGAACACCGATTCTTATGCAATTAAACGCACAATGTCCATTAGGTGCATTTCCTATAAAATAAAAACACACAGAACATTACACGGAGGGGGCACCCGGCAATTAAGGAAATGATCATTTACGATAAGGGAAACGCAAGCCAGTTACACGCATTTAGGTTGCATTATACTGACAGACGTATAATGTATTTTCTGTGAGTCGAAATACATGCCGTGCGTTGGAGGCGTAGCCTAATTCCGACGGTAAAAACAGTGACATGTGTCAAAAAATACATGCAGGGAGAAAAACCACGGCCAAATATCCATCCGATTCTTGGCGCAGGTCTGGCAACTATGACCTAGGTGTTGATTTATGAAAAATAAACTTCACGGTCACATGACCTTGAGCACATAAGCAAAATTACGCGCATTAGAGACACACGCTTTGTTTACGATATGTGTTTAACACCGAGATTATGGTAGTTGAGCAATAATGGAAAGTGCAATACAGAATGCACGAAAACGATTACCATGCGTGCAAATTAGATTACGAGTTGGTCGGTCTCGCAGTTAATTTATACACAATAGCTTAGCAGCTGAAATTGAGGAGACATACATGGAATCTTAATAAATACATTTAATTGTTAACAATATCAGTAAAATAGCAACATTTGTGATACTACAAAAAAGAACGTACTACACGTATATCCACACGCATAGGAAACAGCATACAGATGAAATGTTGAATGCACTAAATTTTCATCGGTGTGAATAAGAACAGAACAACTCCAAATTAGCTTAATCGGTAACAGAGGAAACCAAGTTTAATCAATCAACAAAAGTACATCTGTAAAGTCTGTTTACTCACCAATGGCCTCCATGCTAACGAATTCTCCTGCTGGTCACAAAATTGGGATTAAAAACTCCACCATATGCACCACAATGTCCTGGTACACGGTAAAATTCACAACTTTCTGGCGTAAGAATGTTCCACGCGGTATAGCGAACAGCGATCAGCAAATCCAAAAAGTTTTATGTCACGTTATGATCGCCTGTTATGAGAGAAAGCTTCTCCGCTAGTGCGGTTTCTCGTGATTGTGCTAACTCTGAAATGATTATCCCCGAATGAGGGAGATCACTATTTATACGTGCAGTTCAGGCTGCATGAAGACCATACTGTGCATGTATGTGTGTGCGAACGTCGCTGTGCGAGTGTGTGTGCGAGCTGCAGACGACGGCTGCCACGCGTTTGACCAATGAGCGTTGGCGTTACTTGCGCTTCTGACTATGCCCGGGCAATAGTATACGAGAAGTATCGATAGAGATCTCGTCGGCACACTTCGGAAGATTTGCAGCCAGGTTTAGTTTGACGTCACAAATTTTTTCAGTATCACCGTCATAACCTGCGCATAAAACATGGAATCGGGAGCTAATGTACCAGGTACTAGGAACATAGAAACGCGACCTACCAGTACCAGGGACGGGTAGCATTTCACCAATTGCGCGCTCGCGGAGTCGTCTCACGAACTTTCCCCTAGTTTGAAATTTTAATCAATAAGGCCAATTTTGCACAGTTTTCTCTCTACATCAAAGTGATTCGAGATCTTTCGAAAAGTCTTTCCCAAATCTTGCAGCTCTACTACCAAAGTACTAAATCCGTTAATTTAATCAACTTAATATTATGAAGTACATAAGTACGAGCAACTGGAAATGTACTGTAGGCCGATACATCCTACCTGGAGAGAGAACTTCCCCCCCCCCCCAACTAAATAAAATCGGCAAAAAATGATACGAAATCAAAGACTTACTGTAAACAAGTGTTTACTAAAATCTGAAAATATAAAATACTTTACCGATTATATCTATTTGTGTGTGTGCGTGCGTGCGTGTGTGTGTGTGTGTGTGTGTGTGTGCGTGCGTGCGTGTGTGTGTATGTGTATGTGTCTGTCTGTGTGCCTCTGTGTGTGTGCCTCTGTGTGTGTGTGTCGCGTGCGTGCGTGTGTGTGTATGTGTATGTGTCTGTCTGTGTGCCTCTGTGTGTGTGCCTCTGTGTGTGTGTCTGTCTGTGTCTGTGTGTGTCTATGTGTCTGTGCGTGTGTTTGTACATCGAACTTCAAAATTGTCCTTCCGTGGGAGGGAGTAAATCGCCTCCCACACCCTTCTCTCGAACATGCCCTCTCGGATATAGCGTGAGAGATATATTTGTGTCTGTGTATGCCTTCATGCGTGTCTGTCCTTTTCTGTACATTTCTTTTGAAATTGTCCGTCTTTCTCACCACACTAACCCAAACCCATTACAAGCAATACCGAGTGCCCCGCGTTTGATTTAACTTAATTAAGAGTCCATGATTAAAGGCGTCAAAACTGTCGAAATCGTCAAAAGGAGACAAAAATTTTATGATCTTTCTTTTAGGCAAATTTGCAGTATGTGCTCCATCGTTTGGGCAGTGAAATGGAGTTATAAAACAAAAATGTTACACTTGTATAAGAAAAAATGATATACAGTACATATTTTATACATACACATTTCAATATCAGTATCTATTGCAAACTGGGCTATCTTCACCGTTAGTTCATTTCAAACGTGTGGCTAACTGTGCTCTGCCACCTATTTAGCTGTTTGTTATTGCTGTTATTTAAAAAAAGGGAAATAGCACGATAAACTAGATACGTATGTCAGTTCACGTACTAAATAAGACATTGCTAAACAAGGAAAAAATAAACATAATATAGAATGTAGAAAGGTCTACACGTGGAGGGGATAATGGTGATGATGTTTATGAGAAAACAAAGAGGTAACATTAGTATTGACTGCGAAAGGTCATGTGACATTCGTATGTTATGTATACATGTACAAGAAAAGGGAAAAGAAAGTTCAGTAATAGCAGTGATCAGTCTTAGTGGTGCGGAGCTGAGAGTATCGAACATGGAACTACTTAATTGTTAATTTTATAAACTTCATAGTTTTCGTTATGGTAGTAGTACTCGCGATCGTCGTTGTCCAGTTGTAGAAGTAGTAGCAGCAGTAACAGAAGCAGTAGTAGTAGTAGTAGTAGTAGTAGTAGTAGTAGTAGTAGTAGTAGTAGTAGTAGTAGTAGTAGTAGTAGTAGTAGTAGTAGTAGTAGTAGTAGTAGTAGTAGTAGTAGTAGTAGTAGTAGTAGTAGTAGTAGTAGTAGTAGTAGTAGTAGTAGTAGTAGTAGTAGTAGTAGTAGTAGTAGTAGTAGTAGTAGTAGTAGTAGTAGTAGTAGTAGTAGTAGTAGTAGTAGTAGTAGTAGTAGTAGTAGTAGTGATAGTAGTAGTGACAAGATAAGCAGCAGAACGTCGTCGCATCATCATCGTCGTCATATCGCTAATGTTGGAGTAATAGATGTAGATAATCTGATGTCGATGTAGTCATTAAGGTAATTACTGTAGATCAATTATCATACAAGTTGTAATTAATAAATGTAAGATAGAGAGGAAAATGTACGAAAGGAAAATAGTGCAAGTGTCCACGTAAAATAGTGTCAACAGCACACGCAATGGGAGTTGCGTCTCTGTTGCATGCAGCTGCATACGGGAAGCAAGGAGGTAAGTATGCCCTCAACGTTTATTAATGATCTGTTGTCAAAGCATGTATGTTAGTGTTGTGGGCGAGACCGAGACCGAGACCTTGAGTGTCGAGTCCGGACTTGCACCTTCAAGACTGAGACTTTTTCCTTCCGAGACCAAGACATTGAGTGTCGATACCGAGACTTGCACATCCAAGACTGAGACTTTTAGTTCCGAGACCAAGACCTATGCATTCGACATGTTCGAGACCGAGACCTTTTGCTTTCCGAGACCGAGACCAAGTTCGAGACTTTTAGTTTCGCGACCAAAACCTAGGAATCCAAGACCAAGACTTTTCCTTCCAAGACCAAGACCTTGAATGTCGAGACCGAGACTTGCACCTCCAAGACTTTGATTTTTAATTCCAAGACCTAGACCGAGACTGAGACTTTGAGTTTCGAGACCATGTACGTATTCGAGACCGAGACTTTTTGCTTCCAAGACCGAGACCAAGTTCGAGACTTGTAGTTTCGAGACCAAGACCTGGGTATCCAAGACCAAGAGTTTTTGCTTCCGAGACTGAGACCGAGACTTGTGTTTTCAAGACCGAGACCTCCAAAATTTGGTCTTGAGACCGAGACCGAGACCAAGACTTCGAGATCACAACACTGATGTATGTTTCCAGGGTTTTTTTCTTAAAATTGTCGTGTGTTTCAAAGGTGTAAACGTAAAACATTTCAGGGTTATGTTAATTTGGGAGTGGCGTTGATTCATGTATTGTTCGTTTTGAATTAAATTACTTGATACAAATAACTCACAACACATATTGTGTTTGCTTGTTTGTTTGTTTGTTTGTTTGTTTGTTTGTTTGTTTGTTTGTTTGTTTGTTTGTTTGTTTGTTT
>JZLH01S0101663.1:94141-108082 GCA_001188425.1 Eucidaris tribuloides
CCCGCTGAGCGACTTTTCGGCGGCCGGCGTGACCGGGTAATTGTTGGACCTGGGTTTTGGCTTTCGCCGCGGATGAACAAATGATGTCCCCCCTACATTTCAAAATGGATTTGCGCCACTGCCCCACCCCATCCTCATATTGTTCTAAGATGTTGTTGTTGTGGAACAGCTTGGAGTATTTTTTCTGAGTTCACTCACAATTTTAGTTTTTGTTGGTTTCTTTTTTTTTTTCATTCCTTCCTTTCTTTTTTTTTCTTTCCCCTTTCCTTTTCCTACATTCTTTCTTTCATCTTCTCCTGTTTTTCCTCCTTTAGTTAGGCCTATTTCTTATTGCCTTACTTTATCTATGTATGTAGGCCCGTGTATTAATTTATTCTTTATTCATACTCGGCCTGTAATCCACCCGGTTTTATAGCTGTCGTTACGTTACCACGTTCTAAACTTTTTATTTCAATAAAGACATCTCATATTCCACAGCCTCACCCCACAAATGTGGCCATTTTCTATAGGTATATTGATGAACGCTAGCAAAAAAGGGGCAAACACATACATTGACATAATAGAACGGATTTGCAAGCATCAAACCACTCTAATTTCAATATGTTTGTTCTCCTTTAATGCATATCGGCTTTTAAAATACTTCTGTAAAACTCCTTGTCATTTATATCTAAAATCGATTTCGATAATTTTCTCCGCCTACGGGGATATGAAGAATTCTCCAGTTAATTGTCAAGACGGATAAAACTCATTCAACAGCCATCTTGAAACTCTCCGGTATCGAACTGTTTTCAAAATAAATGCAGTGTATCTCATTTCAAGAACCAACTCAATGAATTGCCACCGATTTAGTATTCCTGTGTGGAGACAGACAGAGTAAGGAATCATGCTGCTGTTTTGTCTGAGCCAAGACGAATATTCAATTTAATATTTTTTACTTCTTTTTTTTTGAAAACCAGGGCACTAATTGTGCATGACTTCAATTCCTTTCAAAATTAAATCAATGGTATGTCTGCGCTATTGGTTAAGACCTCGTCATGCCATCTCATTTGAGAACGTCTTCATGGCAAAGAGTAAAATTGTCATCACGGAGAAGCAGCGAGATTGTTGGTTGTTTCGGAATTCTACATTAACCAATGATTGCTTCTCCACTTTCAATACTTTCAATAAATATTTGATGTGTTGCGAACGGTTACACGCAAATGCAGCATTCGTACTTTATATTTTGGATAAACAGATGTCACATTCGTAAACGCGAATGTATTCAGTTCAGGTTCAAACATTTATCGTCAATTTAGTTTTCGAATTGTTTCTGTTTAACTAATTTGACTTCCTAGGAAAATACCAAATTATCTGTCCTAAATATTTTACCGTTTTGCAGCAGAAAATGAAACCACAACCACCAAGCAGGATCGGTTCACTCCTTTAGCAGCATTTACTGTTATGTTGAATTTATCAAGCGTAACTTCAAGCTTATAAGTTGAGGTTGAATGCGATGTTTGATTAGTATTCAGAGAGTGTAAGACCTGTGCTTCAACTCCTTGGTCAGACCTTTACTTCATTCGTCCATTGTTTACAAATCTCTTGAACACCTTGCATATTTAAATGCACATAAGCGTTGTGTCGCCAAACGCTCTTGATTTGATCGCCATTACATCTGAGAACAGAAAAATAACAACTACTCTTCTCTCTCGTCGAAACTTTCACTTCATCTGTCGGAGAAATCATTGCTCAAACTTGAATACATAATGGACATCTGGATATCAATGTCAACCACATTCGAGTTGAACAGAATCTCATACTCTTTGCGATAAAATTGTCACTCATTTTGAATGTAAATCGCGAGATAAAGATATGGATCTCTTCTACTAGATCATTTCTTTACACCGTTCTGCATCAAAGATATCAATGTCAAACCATACGATTCAAAAACAGATTCTGACGGTCTTCGCTATAAATTGTCATTCGTGTCGAATGTGAATCGCGAGATAAAGATATGGATAATTCTACAAGATCACACCCTACGTATCATTTCTTTGACACATACACCGTTCTGCATGGGATAAACCTAACATTGGGCGTGGTTTTAAATACTTTCGTCTTTTTCGTCGTTCGTTTGCAGCACGATCTGCCGGATGCCACCCGATGGCTGTACCTAATCCTGGTCGGTCTTAATTTCGCGCTCGCGACTTGCTGGAATACGTGGTCGATACTGTGGTATTCGTACAACGATGTGATCACCTGCACAATCGCCAACAAACTATTCCCGTTCTTATATCGAGTGATACATTTATATGTCATCACATGTCTGTGTTATATCAGTTTAAATAAGTATATTCTCATCACCCGACCACTCCGATATCAGTTATTGGTAACGGAGACGAGATTTGTCGTTGTCCTCATCATACATTCCGTTCTCATCCTTGCTGCATGCGCACCGTTTCTGCCAATTCCAGGTATACCGTTTGTTGGATATATCACAGACTTATGCATCGGCGTGGAAGTGCCACCGTTTGGTCGGGGAAATATCTATCGACTCATCTTCTACGTCGCTCCCGTTTTCGTCGCTCTCATCATCACGAGTGTCGTCAACGCTAAACTTCTCAAAATCGCAAACCGGCATCTGCGAATCGTCGCGGCAGCGCGCGAATCTCTCGTCAGGCAAAATGGAAGTCGGGAGACCAGTACGACGGACGGACAGCTGGAGCTTCCACGACATCGGTCGGCGCAGCGTCGTCTTCCGTCCCGACTGCGGCGGGAGACCAAAGGTATAAAAACTGTCATACTCCTGACCGGATCGTTTTACATATGCTGGTTGCCTTACGTCGTTTATTATTTGTTCATCCAGTTTGTCTCCATCGATTACTGGATGCGATAGCGGCAACCAGTCCGTGGATCACCCCATTATCTATCTGATGACCACGAGTGAGGCAAAGAAAGATAGTTACTAGTTTTGTGCGACGTCGATGTTGATACCCTCGTCAAACCATGTGAGATAAGACCAATAGACACCACGGCTACACTCTTAAAAATTCCGGGTCACTCTGACTCGGAGAAAGGATCCGTTGGGGGCACACCCGGAAAAGGGTCAGGTTTAACTACATTCCGGGTCAAGTTTGATCAATATCCAAGTCAGTTTGACACATATTTTGGTCAACCTTGACCCGGAATTTGGTTAAAATTGACCCTTTTCCTGGTGTGCCCCCAACGGATTCTTCTCCCAGTCAGTCTGACCCGGGATTTTTGAGAGTGTATGTTATAGCATCGACGGCATTATTATCATGATATAATAGATTTTTCATTTGTCGCTCTCTGTGTTTTAAGATCGCAACTATTGATCAATAATTTTTAACAAACATGAAAGAAAAATGAACCAGTGGGACTCGAACTGTCATCTATACAGCTATCCGGGCTGCGACAATACCACCAGGCTATCCCTGGTTCCCGGCATTGTCACGAACACAGGAACAAATACCAAGGCTCACATTTCTGACGTTGCTAGTCCAAGTTTATTATTATCGAATAAACGAAAGGGGTTATTCAGAGAGGTGAAAATGCGATGCAATAGATTTTTCATTTGTCGCTTTCTGTGTTATTAGATCGCAACTGCTGATCTATAATCTTTATTTTGTTATTTGTTTTATTCTTGTTTTGACACAATAATGATAAATTTCAAATCAATTTCAGACTGTGCAAATAAGTAATTATATTGGCAGGGTTGGCGATTGAAATCAATGGTGATTTAAATCACTGAGTTAAATCACTATCTTTGTACAAAATCAGTGATTTATTAAATAAATCGATTCATTGATTTAAATCACCCCTTGCAAGACAATCCCCCCAAAATCGACAACCCTGTTATGCATAAAATTAAACTTAGAACAACATAAAGGAGCACAATCAGTTTATACACCACTTGTTATGTACGCTCTGTCTGATGACAATGATTTTAGAGACATGAAATTCCATCGCATAAGAAAATGATAAGTCAAAGGGGCGGGGCAGAAAAACGTGGTAATTTGATTTCACTGCTTCAACCAAACACAAACCGCAATTGACATAATCATACACGTCGTGCCTACACGTAAAAGAGCGGTTCCAGTGGTGGAGCTAAGGGGGAGGGGGACCGTTTACCACCCCCACCCCCTCCTTTGGCTGCCAAGTGAAAATGTAATATGCATAAAAGAAAAACGCCACCATGTTTAAAAAGCATTGGAAAGCACTACAAAAGCATTAAACTTGGCATAAAAAATACTATTAAACATACACAATTTTCAATTTTCTGCGCGCTTTGCACGCAAAATGTTATATTACAACTTAGCGCGAGGAGCGCACCGAAAATTTTTGACATTTTTTCACTTTTACCTTCCCTCCCTTCCCCCATCCGAAAAATGGATTGACGCCCCTGGGTCAAACCCCTGTCTTAGCAAAAAGCTAGATCCGCCACTGGGTATACATATGAAATTCGACAGCAATGCATGTGTTTATAATTAATCATATTTTCTGTTCATATCAAGGTCATGGTCACAAATGCTAATCATTTTGCCGATCATGTTTCGTGACTCCATAGACCTTTATAGCCGCCTTAAAGAATAATGAACCTCAACATTATATTTACTGCTATACATTTCTTTGAATTTAGATGATTTGAATCGGGCATTGCATAAATCCATTAACTTGATTGATTGAAACAACAGGTGTTAATAATCATCAACATCAATAAAACACAATACAATATTAACAATAGAATAACAATAAAACATTAATCAGTAAAATAACAGTAATCATTAATCATAACAATAACAGAACATTCATCGTTTTGTCAATAACAAAATGATATTATTACAGAAACTTAAACGCATGACTCCATAGACCTTTATAGCCGCCTTAAAGAATAATGAACCTCAACATTATATTTACTGCTATACAATTCTTTGAATTTAGATGATTTGAATCGGGCATTGCATAAATCCATTAACTTAATTGATTGAAACAACAGCTATTAATAATCATCAACATCAATAAAACACAATACAATATTAACAATAGAATAACAATAAAACATTAATCAGTAAAATAACAGTAATCATTAATCATAACAATAACAGAACATTCATTGCTTTGTTATCAACAAAATGATATTATTACAGACACTTAAACGCATGAACATGCGACAGTCGTAAAGAAAATATGACAGTTCAGTACAACGATGAATAACAAAGACTGAAATTACATAAGTAGTGCAACATACACAATTTTGAGCTTGAGTTGAAAGCAGATGGCATAAAACCATAATTTGTAAAATATGAGATTATTGTTCCGCTATTATCATATAATTGAATATGTAGAGAAAAGGGAATGAATAAATGCAAGCATAAAGAATAAAAAAGATAGATAAAGAACAAAAATAAATGAAGTCACTTACAATATAATTAGTAATGAAATTGTACTTTTGGTCTTAACGAATATTTGATTTAGTTTATTAAATTCTGAAAGAGGAAAGAGGATGTAACGTCGTTTGTCTACCGAGAAAGAGAGACCCCCAATATTTTCATTAGGGGTGACTACCCCCAACCCCCCCCCCCTCCCCCTCGGATCGACGACTGTACTGCTTGGTAAGAAAAGGTTGTGGGCCGTAGTAAGGAAAGTCGTACTGTTGTTTAAATTTCAGTCAAACATCTATAATATCGCAAACTAAATAATCTGAAGCTCAAGTAGAGTTTTAATTGATCGGACAAATTTTGACTTGTCAGTCTTTCACAAGTATGGTAATGTCAGGCCAGACATCAGAGCGAACATCAAACCTACTGAAAATTGTTTATAATGACATTATTGGGATTTCATAATCACTATTATACAGATATACGGGTATATACTTTCCTGTGAAGAAAATGTTGCCCCCACCTTATTCTTATTTTCTGATAATAAATTATAAGTGTCAGAGCAGAAGCTTTTAACAGTTTACTTAATTCCGGGAACACATTGGGTGATTTCAAGTTTTGGATTAGTGTTCGTGTTAGTGTTATCTTAACAATAACACGAGCGTTAATCTGAAACTTGAAATCGATCCGTGTTAGCGAGTTGACCCCGAAATTATGACGCACTTCCGAAAGTTGGTCTTATAGATCGTGTTGAAAATCGCCCGGAAAATCGTCTGCGGAACCGAGCTGGCTGGGTTGCTGGTGTTAGCGATTTACATGCGTTTGTCCCATTCACTAACACTAGTCCCTAGGTATTAAGGAAATCACCATTTCAAGTTCGTTGTTACTGTTAGTGTTATTTTTATCTCGGCTCACTGAGCTGGGTCGACGTCGAGGCGCTGTACGTGTAATCTGTATAGTGCGATGGCGCGCGGTAACCGGCAAGAAAAATTACAATATTTTAGATTGTGAAAAAACTAAGACATAATGAAATGAGTCAAACACATGAAATTAAGAGGGAAGTACATGCGTTACATTTGTAGTACGATTGTTTAAATTTCATCGAGAAATTACAACATTCCTTCAGGTTTTCCACGGTTTTCACGGGGGGTTTCATATTCGTCGAAAAAGGGATGTGACGTCACGCTCGTGTTAACACTCGTGTTAAGCTATCGATTACAGAATCGATAGTGGCCATTAATCTGAGTCGCAGTGTTGGAGTTCGGTTTAACGGCTCTTGACTTCTACTAGCACTAACAATAACACTAATCCAAAACTTGAAATCACCCATTGTGCTAAATTGGGGACTTCTTCCAATCTTGCCACTTTCCTTTAATAAATCATGTAGATCTGTAAAAACACAATGGGGAAAAATGCAGTTTTTACCATTGCCTTTGATCATATTTTTTCCCATAGGTTCGGTGAAGCAGCAATCATTGAGTACATTCTACCAAAATGAACATAAGAGCAGATCCTATAGCATACAAAAGTTTGAAAAGTTATGCTGCCCCTGGCATTGTAGGCATGAATCACCCCCTCCCCGATTTATCACTCAGGCTGAGTATAAAATAGTCAGACCTACAACACAATAATCTATGGAAGGAAAAAAGACAAGGTCAGGAGAAGGTCACACTAGATCTGAAGATTTTCAAAGTGTCTTTGAAAAGGTCTAAAAATGGGGCACTGAAAAATCGTATTTCAAAACGATTATTTTAGTGCTGCGGAAATTGTTCATTCATGCATATCTTGCCAGTGACAGCATAACTTCCCAAACTATTGTATTCTAGGGCGTTTATTTGTCCATTTAAGCACTACTACAGCTCAGATATCACAGTTTGGCCATTTTTTTTAATTGAAGCTCCATAATGTTAGCCTATGTCTTTAATTGCTGGCTTGGCTTAGTGTTCTTTGTTTATAGGTGGTTTGTACTTTCCAGTCGATTGCAAACAAACAAGGGAAATGTTCAATTGATGTCACCGTAATTAGCTATCAAGAACGTGGCTAACCTATAGCTACCCATTACACGTCGCTATAGTAATTGACTTTACCGCAGACTGCATCATATACCCTCCCTACTCAAAAGTATTGCAACATACACTATAACGCATACATTTTGAGTTAAAGGGGTCTTTCTGTAATGAAATCCTCATAAAGTTTACTATTGGAAAATAACAAATTATTTGAAAAGAAATCAAAGAATATTATTTCTCCTTTCTTCTCTAAGGCGGAGAGATTATCAAATGCAGGTGCGTCCACGACAGAAGGGGCTGGAACATAAAAATTAAACATACTTTCGCCTCCCTGTAGGGGTGGGGTGTTTATTCACTCTAGCATCGTACTTCGATTTCATATTTTGCCGTCAAACGTTTTTGATGGTTTGGATAGACTTCCTACTAACAAAAAATGCCAATATGCTCCTTTGATGCGGTCTCAGAAAGAAGACACCACGTCGCAAAGAGGAAAGCGCCTCCTATCTTCATAAGACAGTAAAATAGGAGAATAAGGCTACTAATTCAAGATGATGGCCTTCTCTCCACATTAGTGTATCCAATGTACTGAAAAGTCGCATGACGTAAATTTTAGGCTGTTTACAACAATAAACGGCCTTTAGAATTCTGAAAGAATAAGAAATTATAAGGTGATGAGGTCTTGTCTAAAATGTGGGGCGTATCCTCCTTACCACTGTCTTATGAAGATAGGAGGCGCTTTTTTCTTTGGGGCGTGGTGTCATCTTTCTGAAACAGCTTCAAAGGAACATATGGACATTTTTTGTTTGTTGGAAGTCTTTCCAAACCATCAAAACCGTTTGACGGCAAATATGAAATCGAATTACGATGCTAGAGTGAATAAACACCCCACCCCTTCAAGGAGGAGAAAAAATGTTAATTTTTTATGTTCCAGCCCCTCTGTCGTAGGTGCGCCTGCATTTGATAATCTCTCCGCCTTGGAAAAGAAAGGAGAAATTATATTCATTAATTTCTTTTAAAATAATTTTTTATTGTCCAATGATAAACTTCATTAGGACTTCATTACAGAAAGACCCCTTCAACCCAAAATGCACGCGTTATGTTGCAATACTTTTGAGTATAGGGACGGTAGGTGTACCTATACACGTTTGCCTTGTACGTCGCGTGCGCATCTTATATTAAAGGCATCATATAACAATATTTCCATTTAATAATTGTGAGCTACTATGATTCCCCATGCTACTAGTGTCTCCGATAAGGTCTAAAAATGAAGCCCTGAAATATTACAGTTCAAAATGATTATTAAGTGCTTTAAAGAGTGAAAATCCTTGAGAAACCATTCACGTTTTCTCCATAGACTGAGACTACCGTGTTGCAGAATTTTCATCGGCCGAGAATAATTCATGAACCATATTTTTATCTATACATATTTTACAAGTTACAGCATAGATGTCTGAAATTTTTGTGTTCTATTGTGTACTGTTAGATATGTCAGATAGCAAAGTTAAAGAGAATACACAGTAACCTACTGGTTGATGGAAAATATTTCATCAAAATTTCATATTTCATTATTTTCCAGGTGAGAGTAAATTACATTTGCATTATAATGTGGGACTAATTCACTTCAAAGTAGAGGAATTGGCACTTTGAGTACCCGACTGAGTGCACTCCGTTGCCGCAGTGTGTATGGCAACAATTATCATAGTCCCACATATTGATTTCTGTGTTAGTACTTTGTCAGCAGTGGGGATTTGTGTAGCAGATATGTCCAAAACGAAGTGTTCTGTTGTTTTCAACTACTCTCTCCTGTACTATAGTGGTATTTCTAGAATGCCATCTGTTCACAGAAGCTTTGAAAGCAGCTGATATTAAAATGATGTTGTTCTGCAAGTAATCAACCAGTACTGTGTATTCTCTTTAAACTTTTTTAATGGGTCTTCCACAATGTTATATAGTGTCTTTAAAGGGAGAGAAAGAGCCGTCGGGTAACGGGAATAAGTTAAGATTTTTGTTTGTTTGTTTGTGAGAATGGCGAGAATTATGGTACACGGTGATGAAGAAAAACTTATTAAAGACTACTGTATATACCCTCAGCAGAGCCCTATTCATACGCGTAAGCAGGGGATGTCTGGGGCGTTCAAACCCCCTTTGGCAAAATGGGTGTTTTAGGTGTCAAAGAGTACATGCAGATTTTAGCTCGCAGTAATTAGCCCAAGATTGTCAAGAAAATGACAAGTATAATTGTTGAGATTCTCCAAATGAGCATGCACCACCAACGCATTCAATACCCCCCCCCCCCACACACACACACACACACACCCTATACCCACTCCATTTACTAGCGCCTGGGTACGCCTCTGAAAACAAAGCCCAGTAATAAACCTAGTCTGGCTTTGAAACATTTATGTATGTGAATAAAAATGGATATGCTATACCTCTTAAACCACCCTTACGTTTTAGCATCAGGTGATGGTGTGTATTGTTTCATTATTCTACCAGAAACATGCGAAATTATTTCATTTTATTGCCATTTACTGTTTCTATTTCTGAGCGTTCAGAGCCACACTGCTGAGTTCGTGCTTATGGAAACAATATAGTGTGTTTGCTTATATTTTGAACAAATTGAAACTCTTAAAATTAATTTTCTGTGTTTTCTATGTGTGTGTCGTTTTTGTCACACTGTTAACAAACGTCTTTATTTTGTGCAAGCGAGATCTAAATTTTTGTTCGAAGAGGTTTAATATTTCGCATTTCATTCGTAACAATAACATAGATGACAAGTTCAATTTTGTACAATAACATAAATTTCGTGCAATAACATAAATATCGAGTCAATAACATAATTAACAAGTCAATATACACAAATGCATTTCAGAAAACATTTGAAATGATCCAAGGTAAATTAATTTGTTATTGTAGAATTACAACGATGCAAGAAATAGAGATATGAAGTATTCATAATGACCGAAATAGAATAACCTGAATTATGTACATCCATGCAGGGCTGCCGTTTTAAGCAATTAGTCCCTTGCTATTTTCATACCATGTTGTATTTTCCCGAATAACCGCCGGATGAACGATGAATCGATATTGACTGAACATTGACAAATTACAGTTCATTCCTGAAGTTATGTTTATTGGATTGATTCCAAAAACACGTCAACAGCACGCCGTATGCCCCTCCCTCTTTCCCCGCTTCCCCACCAACTTTTCCACATCATTAATGAGCATTGATATAGGTAAATCTTGAAATTTATTTTTATGGCCGCGTGCCAACCAATGTTAGCACACGCACATAGCACACGTTTGCAGGATCAAGTAACAGATCGCCATTGGGAATAAACTTGGGGGAAAAAACCTCTCTGGTATTATCATCTATCACTTCTCTATTTAGCCTTGGTTTATGGTTTTTCGTTGTGATGATAAGAAACGACAGAATAATCCACCTGGAAAACCAAGGCAGGCATTTTATCCAGTCATTTATAGTAGGCAATTATTACATCGGACAAATTGAAGTTTTTATTGCAATGAGAAATGCGGAATTCCCTTCCCACTGCTTTCATGTACAATTACAATAATAATATCGTCGAAAAGTGGGAACTTTTGCAAGTGATATCATTATTATTGGTCGATAACGAGTTTCAGCGAACTTTCTGTTTACACCGATTCTCTTTTTTCTAAACTGAATGAAAACTTTTTGACAGTTTTTTATCTTAAAGACATAACATTGTGTAAGCTCCATTTTTTTTTTAAAAAGTCAAACTTTGCTATCTGACATATCCAACAGTGTTTGGATAGACAAAATAATAAAACTTTGAAACTTCATAACTCTGTTATTCTGTGGTAGATTTTCGCCAAACTTTCACTAATATGTTTCTCTCATTGTTCTGCTTTTATTAAAACCAACCTGATGTCAAGGTGAACCTTGCCTTTAATGCTACCGAATCGAAGAACTGTGGTATCATGTTTTGGGGTTGTCCGTTCGTCTGTGAGTCCGTGCGCCCATCACCGATCTTGTTTCCGTAATAGAACTTGAACCAAGTATAATCTAAGATACTACAAGGAACTGCTTACATCATTTTGGGGGTGAAAATGGATACAAAATCTATTGTCATGAAGCTTTTTAGAAGCTTGATTTCACCTGATCAAACTTACAGTATGATGCAATAGTTTACATTGACTTGAGTTGAAATGACGGTACTTTTACGATTACTACTACGCATGCTTGTTACCGCAATCACTTCAGAAACAGGGACTGGATTTTAATCAAAGTTGGAACAGGTAAAAATATTGGTTACCATGGTTAATTCATTAGATTTGGGAGGTGAAAGGTCGAGATCAAAAGTTATGGTACATCGTTCAAATGTGATTTCACATCGTTACCACGATAACTTCAGTGACACATTTGAATGGCAGTGCGAATGCATACTCATTGATTGCGACGCAGTTTGTAAAATTTTGAAATTCCTAGTACTTTCTGGAGTATATAGAATGATCATTTTGTTAAAAATGTTGTTAAATAAAAATCATTATTTTTGTTCCAATTTCCATTCAGAATTTTAAGCATATTTTACGACTTTTGCATCTCAATAATGTAATCTAATCATAAAATCAATGGTCAGATGTCGTATAATTAACCTTAAACAATTGTTACTGTAGGCCTACATTGTATACACTTTTTGTTTTTCATGATGAATATTTTGTATTTTGTATCCTATTGTTTGAAATGCGTGAATTAAATCAAAGAAAGCAATGTTGGCCAAACACGCAAGAAGACAGAAACACTCACTCATCTGACATCGAAACCCAACAGCCAAAATAACCAGAGGCCATACTGGCCACATTTATATGTTAATTTAACATTCAGAACTTTCAATAGACCCGACTGTGTAATTGTATGTTAGTTTGATATGAATTAGCTTTTAGCACAGCAGTATTTTTTTTCTTTTAATTATATTAACGAATGTTGTTTGCTTCTGTCGCCTTAAAGGCAGAGTGTCTTTTGTGCATGCCTAAAATCATGGAGGTACGGTAGAAGTCTCTCTTCTACCTCCATGCTAAAATTTAACTTTGTCTAAATACGCCGGTAAGTGGGTTTCGCACGGAGTCCAACCATGGATCTACAACGGTCTAAGTAACCGTTACTTTTTGGTGCATTTTTCAAATTCTAGTTTATTTCTGATCTTCAGATTTCACAGACATACCCTTCATGAATAGCCTAAGGACATAATTGATGTTTTGTTGTGCTGTGGGAGGAGTGCCAATGAGATTCGCCGTCTTTAAATTGGAATTGTTCATTTGACCATGATTTGACAGACTATGTGGTTAATCTTCACACCTTATTCCACACCCTTCAACCGCCGAATGAGTCCATTACGTCACAGTAGGTTAGGTCAATATATCAAAACACGTGCCAGGAACAATAACCAACGAACGTGAAATTTTAAACAGACGGAGATATTTGTAGCAATCTTATTTCCAATTTCTAATAATCATTTCAAATTACTTCTTATATTATACCATATTATATTTATATTATATTATATTATATTATATTATATTATATTATATTATATTATATTATATTATATTATATTATATTATATTATATTATATTATATTATATTATATTATATTATATCATATCATATCATATCATATCATATCATATCATATAATATGATATAATATTATAATTTATTATATCATATTATATCATATTATATTATATTATATTACATTATACGGTAAGTTGTGCACATACACAGCCGGTGTTCTGAAAGGAAATGGAGAATTACATGTACGTTTTTACGTAATTCCAGAGGTCTGTATCGTTCTCCAGAACTTTCCATCATCGTGACCTTTGGACTAGGGTCTAATAGACCTTACGGTTGACCCTGTATTCTAAAAACATTTATTATCAATTAATGAGTGTTTAAGGTCAACGGATGAAGAGGTATCATCAAACCGGTTGTTGTCAATTAATTGATGTATGTATTTAAATAGATGCATGCATGTATGTATGTATGTATGTCTGTCTGTATGTATGTATGTATGTATGTGTGTGTATGTATGTATGTATGTATGTGTGTATGTATATGTGTGTATGTACGTATGTATGTATGTATGTATATGTATGTATGTATGTATGTATGAATGTATGAATGAATGTATGTATGCATGTGTGTACGTATATGTATGTATGTATGCACGTGTGTGTGTATGTATGTGTATGTATGTGTGTGCGTAGGTACGCAAGTCGACATGTGCGTTTATGTACTTCTGTACATTCACGTTAATAATCTAGTTTTAGGTTTTAGTTATTATGTTTATCAATGTATCCATATATGTATTTCTTTTCATGTATATCTTTCATCTTGTGTATGTGCAAATGAATTGTAGAGTATTATGTTCATATTCACTCATTCAACCATTTTAATCAATTAATATTTTCATTTGGCTACTTGGTTGTCATTAATCTCATCAATTTATAATTCATGTACTTATTTGCTAAATTTTGTTTTATTTGTTTATTTTATTTATTCATTCATTTATTA
>JZLH01S0101663.1:141495-155744 GCA_001188425.1 Eucidaris tribuloides
GTGTTTCTCTTTTACATTGCCACAGATTTCCCTAATTAACGAGAATACCGGCTACTTGTTCAATGAACTTTAATAAATATTACATACCGTTACATTATTAATTTCATTTGTCCGTCACCATGCTATTGTCAATTTGTATATTTTTTCGGTTGCTGAATAAGGACAGGGAGATACAGGTGCCTCACAAACAAGACCTACCAATATGAACGGAGTAATTTAAAGACATGAATTGGGGGTATCCTCAACTTGGGCTGAAACTACTCTAGAATCAAGTAAACTCATGCAAGGATTCATCCTGTGAAAATCTTGCCTAGTCAAACGTTGACTCCATTCTAAACATAAACAATGTCAATATAAACTGTAGCACGAAACCTGCCAGTGTGGCTCTCTATGGCGGCTTATTTTTATCGTCCCGGGCATAAACTTAAAATGGCTCCTATGTTATACTTGATTCTCCTATAAGTTAGAACAAATTACAGACAAATCCCTCCCATGTGGGAGATCCACTCCCTGCTAAGTGTATAGTTGGTATATATTTCAACTCATTTGCGTTCTTGAGGCCATTTCAAGTAGTTCGCCAATCATGTCACTAACCTTTAACACTATCAGCATCGTGGCACTCCCCCCCCCCTCAACAAACACACACACACACAACACACCACACACATCACACACACACACACACACATACACACAACCGTACCACACACACAACCAATTATGAATATCTGCCCAACTATTTTTTTTTCTCAAATACAGCGCAACGCTTTGCCTGTAAGACTAAAAAAAACCGCAATATTCAATATGTTTGTCGTCTTTCGCCTGTGTTTGCTATAGTTTGTGGTGTTTGTGTGCTACTGTCTATAAGTCTGTGCTACTCGTTCTGTGTCTAGCTGAGTTTGCAAAGCTATTCACGAAAGCTCACCCATGTTGACATACACATTTGATTTTGGAGATACGCGTTTAAAAATGACATAAGTCTCATTTCTGGCGAAAAGAAAAATCACTATGTTACTTCTTCTGAAAGAAAAGAAAAAAAAAAAAAAAAAAAAAACAAATCAAATCTTATTTAAGAATTAACAAATGCGATGACATTGAAAAAAATAAAACTGTAAAGCCTAGCTACATTCATAGTGGATGATTTTGCGTTAAGTTTTTACAATAACACAATCGCTTGAATAGAAAATCTAATTGTGTATGTACCTACCACTTTATATGGGTGACAACAAAATATCAATAATTTCGATATTTACACCTAAGCAGTTGATAAAATGTAATACTTATAAGATCCACTTCACATTAAGTTCCCTCATATCCCGCGTCATCATTACAGCGAGGGGAAAACAAACTATGTGTGCGAGGATGTGGTAAGCGGAGAAGTCAATTTAGGAGCGGAACGACAGTAACCTGTCGCCATCCAGTGGGCCATGATTGGTGTAAAGTTCATGAGCGTGACTTGCCCGCTCAAAAACTGAGCCACAGTCTTATACCAAGTACGTCAAACGACATCATTGACCCATAGATCTTAATGTAGCGTGGCACTGCAATTATGCCCTATTTGAATCTACGGGTGAAACGTGAAATATAGCAAACTGTACGTTCGAGATCACGACATTAAAAGTGATTATGATTTATGTTCACTAGTGTAATTCTTTGTATTGACAAATTGGGGAATCATATCATATATGTTTCCAAGTGATAGGCCCTAACACCTTAGTGGAGTCTCATTAAAAAAATCCTGTCAAACTTTTGATACAATCTGATGCTACATCAAGTAGCTGATCCAAATGCGACAAATAAACACCACTAAGAACTACAGAAAAGTTTGGAAAGGTTAACCGCTGCCAGATAGGCAAGTATATGCACATTGGAATAAAAGAAACAGAGTTGGTACATGACTGCGGGAGCGGGAGTACGAAGGAGATTAATGTCCTTAGGGTTACAACAGTAAGTCTACTGGGAGAAATAGGCAGAGTGAATCACGCGTCAAGCTTACGGATTTTCACTTATTTTAAGGCACTAAAATAATCGTTTGAAATACCAAATTTTTTCAGGGCTTCTGTTTAAGACCTATCAAAGACACTTGGTAGCATGCGTATCATGGTAGCCCTCAGATTTTTTTAAACTGTTGTAAATGTTAGCCAGTATCTCCCTTCCCTTAAAGCCAACAGGCTATAACATTGCACACCAGTTTTTTAAAAACTGGTGAGACTACAAATTCCTTTATGCGTCTAAGTGGCTATTGAAAGTCTAAAATGAAGCCCTGTAAAAAAAAAAATATTTCAAAATGATGGATTTAGTGCTTATAAGCACCACGAAATATGTCACCACCATTGAGCGACTCATCCCAATATTTTCTCCTCGCCTCATTTTAAAATAGACATTAACTCCACGTTGGCACTCTGATTTAAGATCGATAGAACATATTTCTTATACATCTCTAAGCCGCCGATGTGAGATCATATTGCGCATTTAGTAAATAAAAACCAATGGGAGCCAATATCAGTCCTGACATAGATATGTAATAAGATTAAACGCTATTATCCTCAAAACAATATCGAGGGATTTGAATAGCGACGCTTATACATTTATGAATTAAATATGCACTAATGGAGGAACGCGTGTATGTGTAACAAAATAATGGCCAGAGGAGCTTGATGTTGAAACATGGAACAGGCAGCCAAAACGTTGCATAAATTGTAAATTGTACAAAAACCCAATACAGCACATATACCTTGGCTCGAACAATTTCTCTTCTTTACACAATCTTTTCTTTAATAGTATCCGTCACTCCTCTATAGTTCCATAAAAGATCGTACATGATATAGCAGGATCTTGATATATAGAAACAACTCATTTGACGTATACAGTACATGAGTAAAAAATAATAATATTCTTTATTATACAACCTATACAGATAGGCTCACACATGCTATCATGATTCAGATGTTAGTAGCTGTCCATGCTCTGTTGTCTGCATCGATGGCATCAGGATTAGCATAAAATTTTGATTAGTTATCCGATTATCATGTAGATGAATATGGACTGATGATGCCATGATGCCCTCATGTGATGCTAGATTTGATGATGAGTGCATGATGAAAGGATCCGAATCTCGACAGACTGACTGACTGTATTAGATAGTCTCTTTAGAGTGACATGATCCGCATAGGCCATAATGACGCGGATCTCGGCCATTCAATGACATGACCTTGAGCATGATGACATCGATTGTATGACTCATGATGATTATGATGTATGGCATGACATGTACTTGGGTGACTTATATTGAAAATCTTATATCATCTTCTTTTGACATGTTCTTCTTGTTGTGTATGGTCATGTAGGTAGATCGAAATGTCGTCAATCTATAGAGTGTATCGTTAGTATACTTTATGCATCCTTGCATGCACCCACGTTAAGTTTTTTTGCTGCCCCTTCCTTGCATAATTGTGTTCTTAAGTAACGAATATGACGAAGAATGCAAGATAGTGAAGTATCGTAATCTTGCTATATATATCTATACGAATAGAAGGAAGAAAGTTGTCTAACAATGATAAGAGAAGAAGGAAGAAGAGAGAAGAAGAGAAGAAGAAGAAGAAAGAAGAAGTAATCAGCGTTAAGCGTGCGCTATACGAACGAACAGTATAACAATAAGTAATGCCGTCTTTCTTCCTTACTGTCGTTCTGTCTTCCTTCCCGAGCCTGCTTTCTATCGCGATGCATTAATACTTTACTATGCAACATTTAACATTCCTATCTTGAATGTATGTATGAGCTAGTGAACTAAATACGGCAGACTGCTCTAGGATATGATGGACGGAAGACGAACAATCTGAGCTCAAGGAACGGCCAGAAAAAAGGGGTGATAGAGAAAGAAAGACAATAATAATGGATGAAAACAAAAAAGAAAGAAAGAAAAGAAATAGAAAACGAAAGAGGAAAAACATCAACGACAACGACGTTGTCGGGTGTTGATGGACCGAAGTGTTAGAGCGGGTCCACACTAAAGACTTTTTAAGGAATTTGCGTGCCCTTCTGCTTTCTAGCCAGGCCGCTCGGCATTCTAGGAAAAGGGGTAATAATAACATTATGTTATGCAGGCGCCCGCTGGAAAGAGCAAGTCTATCTGACTTGAAGTGGCTACCTGGGTAATACAAGAATTTATTATTTTATTATGTATTAATTAGTTTAACAAACCAATGGATCAGAAAAACGGTACATAAAGAAAAGATGTGGTAAAGAAGACGACTTTGCTATCGCGCAGCCAAGTATATAATTGGCCTGTTTGGTTTGACATACTTAAAAACATTTATATCGCACCATACGTATTGGGATGCCTGTTTGCCATGTTTCAAACATCCAAGTCTCCCTCTGGCCTTATTTGTAAAATACACGCGTCCTCCACAGTGAATACTTTAACCAAAATTATTCTCTTTCCTTGATTATTATCTTAATCAGTTGAATTGGTAGCATGGTTTATTGCTGCAGACACTAAAAGATAAAGTGTCATCATAAATCAGAGTCGCACTTTTTTTTAAATGACGAGGTTACTTTCGTATTCTGGCCATATTTCATATCCGGCGCACGAGGTATGATAGAATGGTACTGCGGTTTATCCAGCCAAATTCTTTTAATTCAAGAATGCCATTATTTGCGTCATATTTATGCCAAAGTGGCAACCCTAAAACAAAACAAAAAACAAATTAAATTTAACACATTCGTATGGTTTTATTTCATTATACTTTATCACCTCGTCTGCAACAACTCATAATTAACGGCCGTTGTGAAATGAGTGACGCAACGATGCACAAAAGTTTCGAATATCTTTTGCGTGAGTCAATCAGGTCTTGTGAATCCTGTTTAGCACTATTTTGTCGTAGATGGCGCTATACTGCATTCGAAATACTGTGTAAACCGTTAGCGAGTAGACTGCTCCCCGCGCAGGAATTTTCGACAAAGAAAATGTTTTGTTTTGGATTCACTTTATATAAATAATCAATCTGCTATTATTTTCGAAATAAAATTACTTTAATATAAATCCAATGTTAAAAATAAAGGCGCAAATATTCAGTCTTGAACGACGCGCCTCCAAAACCAGCCAAAAATGAATTAAAAAAAAACTTAATGACGAGAGATGGCGCCAATAGTCAATTATGACTGATCGCCAAACAAAACCAACAACAACAACATACTATTCCTTTTTCGAAACTACTCTTAAAACTGCTCTGAAGAAATAACTTGATCGAGTTCTGGTCTGATAAAAAAAAATAAAAAATAAATAAATCTGAATTGGGAAGTGACTTCTCCCTACTTCGAAGATAAAATGTGATTGAGGTTTGTCAATTACATATCAGAAAAAAATTCTTGGTCTAATTGCAAATATTAAAAACTATATTGCATTATTACTTTGGTACCTTTATTGAGGATCCCTGAAAGATATGCATGTTGCCTACAATCATGGAAATTGGTTTGTTACCAAATCACTTAAAGGGCAATGACATGATTGGAGAAGTAAACAATGGTTATTTTGTGGAAGAAAGCTCCCCATTGTATAATAATTTATAGCAATATTAATGTCAAACTTTGAAATTAATATATTTTGACCGATTTTTCTTACTGTACGGACAAAATAATGCTCAAGTTGAAATGCTTAGTGAAATTCAAGTGATATATACAGGTATACATTTCAAAAAATATATATATATATAACTCAGACCTATGTGGTTCTAAAACACGAAAATAAGGGGGAATCCTCTCAACTTTTTTCTTTTTCTTTTGTATGATTTCGTTTTAAATCTGTCTCTTGGGAAGGCAGATGTGTACCAAGGTAAAAGAAAAAAATAGCACTCTCACAATAATGTTACCCACCACAGAGAAACGGAAGTGATGTCCTTCCTATTATAAAGTATAAACACATATTTTTCATTCTTCGGATATCAAAATCATTTAGTTTCCGTTCTGGTGATCTCGCAATGGGTAACGCACGCATTGCGTTGAAGCGGTCTCGTATATCCGTGCATGGACAGGTAGGTCCATGATCCGTGTGGATCACCTTTACAATGCTATAAATTCGGTTTCGCAACAACGAGGTAATCCTATAGCTCTTCATCTTTCGACAAGCGGCTCACTTTCCCGCCTGGTGCCCGCGTGCTAAGATTATTCTGGATAACAGGTTGTCTTTCCCATTATTGTCAACATTATTTGAAATGTAATAGGACTGTTTCAGCGTTTCTTGTTTTACCAAAGCCGGTGTAAAGCTGGTTTCATTTTTTCAAGGTCGTTTTTGACGGCGTTCCACTCTCGAATTTTGGTTCTTTCCTTATTCATAGTGTCCACAGCTTCCGGAGCGTATATGAAAACAAGATTTGGAAAGATGATCTTGTGTTGTTTCCATTTTTTGAAAATTAAAGAGTCTAGAATGATAGATTTGCAGCCTTTGTGTAATATTTTGTAAGATAAAAAGTGCAAGCTGCATTTACGTTCTTCTTGGTTTCGTGGAATACAGATGCTGTTGTCGTAAAGTCGCAGTCTTTTCATGAAAACAAAAATTATTGTGTCAACAACTTACTGATGGTGAAATGATACCCGTTTTAAAGGCAAGGTCCACCCTGACATCAAGTTGGTTTTGATAAAAGCAGAAAAAGATGGAAACATATTTATGAAAGTTTGGCGAAAATCCACCATAAAACAACAGAGTTATGAAGTTTCAAAGTTTTAATTTTGAGACGTCACATGCGAGCAGCTCCCCATATGTCATGTAATATAAATTCAATAAATTGCCATTTTTTTAATGGTTCATGATAATGAAATGGTTTTTGTTTTCGTAGAAGCCTGATAATTTTCTGATAATTGAATGTACAGGTAAAATCGTTTTCAAATTTCTAAGGAAACGACACTTTTATAGAATTTATGGGGAGCTGCTTGCATGTGACATCACAAATTTAAATTTTTCAAACTTCATAACTCTGTTATTCTTTGGTGGATTTCCGCCAAACTTCCATAAATATGTTTCTCTTATTGTTTTGCTTTTATTAAAACCAATTTAACGTCAGGGTGGACCTTGCCTTTAAAAGGAGACAACCTGTGCTTATTTTCTGATTTGATTTATGAAGATATTGGGTTTTGTGCGTTGCGTTAAATGAAGTACTTTTTTGTCAAATCTGTCATCATCTGATCATGTTGTTATAAAGTTTTATTCATTTTTTTTCTAATCATTTATTTCTTAACGACGGGTCAATACCGCTTTGCCATCTCATTTTACGGAATCATAAAAACAATTTTGTCAAGAGACTCGTAATAAAGAAAAAATCTTGTTTCATGTTCTATTTGTGTGCAAGAATATTACAATTTGTAATAAAAGAATAGTGTAGGTTGTTCCATTTGATTAATATACAGTTGCGTAGCAGGGACGTTGGTGTTTATTTCCTGCACACATACACAGACTACATGGACATTATAAATGTCATCCCGGCTCAAAAACATAATTATAATTATGGTGATTTAATACTAAAAATGGGGGCAATTTTCACAACTACTTTCTAATCTGCTGTCCAAACAAATGAAGATTGTTTGTTTTACTACCATCAAGAAGAACAATGATAGACATTTGAAGTAAATTATTATTTTTAATGAAACAGAAAGGAAAATAGTCGCATGCCGTGTGGGACGTCCATGTCTGTGTCTTCTATTTCAGTGAAAAGGGAGAAATTACTCCAGCTGACTATTATTATCCTGGGGGGGGGGGGTACTCACGGTATATTGGGTATACGGGGATGTGCCGCTGGGAAGGGTGACTTTTTTCAAGAAAAATGCTTAGACATGGGTCCCCTTTTCATCAAAGAGATCCTTAGACATATGTCCCATTTTTTAAATTTCAAATTTTTGGCGCGCTTCGCGCCTAAAACACCCCAATTTTCACATTTTCGGCGCGCTTCGCGCGCAAACATATGCTATATTCAAATATTCAGCGCGCTTTGCACGCCAAAAATTTTTGAAACCCTTAAACATGCGTGCCTATTTGTCCCTTAGATGTGGGTCATGGGTTCGGAGTTCTCAACGCCACACCCCCGTCCGACTATAATTTGAGTACACCCCTCCCCCCCCCCCCCCTCCGTATTATTACTAACCCTTCCTATAGCGGTATAAACTATAAAACGGCTATAAAAGATATCTTCAAGTTCTGAAGTATGTTTTGAGAATGACGAATAATAGTGTTGTAAAAATGTCAAAATTTCCAGTACGAAATGTCCCAATCACTATAGTCTGGTTTGATTCTACAATGGCTGAACATGGCCAGCAAAGATATATCCCAATCTTTGATTCTTTGGTCGAATGACTGTCTGGAACCCGTTCAAGTGCTGACAAAAGAAAGAAGCGCTCTTCACTCTCAAGTCTTGAATCCTGCTTGTTCGGCATAGAATGTTGCTCTTCGCCGAACAATATGTCGTTAGCTTGCCAGTTTAGAATGAATGGGACTCTGAAAACTGAGACGAGCTGGCCCAAATAATCCCATCGATTGCAATTAAAGCAAGTCTTCAGGACCACCGCGCACCAAAGGCAAGTTGGGTGGGAAGACGTGTCGGTTGGGCCGAGGCAACGAAATTTATCGGCTTAGACCTCAAAAGGACAGATAGGATTGGGTCCATCAGGCGTAAAATGAAGACTTCATTCAAGCAGTTCTTTTGAGGGGCACTTGGATTGCGGTCAGACCGACTTGAGAGCAAAGAAGCTAGTTGTTCACCTTGGTGAAAAGAAGACAATGTCACTAATGTGTGAGCTGCGTGCTCATCTTGAAGTGATACACGTTTTCACAAGGATTGTTTTGTTTTTATCGATTATATGCCATCGTTTCGCAACTCCACCCCTCAAAGCCGCCTAGCTCACTAAACAGAGGGAGGGAGATCAAAGAGAATTTAAAAGACAGGTGTTGATGTACATTTGTGATATTTCGTTTACCATCGTTCCGTTAGAGTTTCAACAGATCAACAGTTATAATAATTACACTCTTTACAGGACTCAAAACGTTTGTCTTTAACCATGATTAACTCCGGGGTGGGGAGGGGGGCAAATTTGACTCCCTGTAGTAACTTTGCGACCATACCACTGCAATTATTAAAATTCCCATTTATGATTTTTTGCTTTATTTTTATAGACAGTGTATAGTTTTGGGAAATGGAGAGATAAAAAATTTTTGTTTTTGGTTTTTGAGATAGAAATTCACACTCTTTGAAACGCTTCCAGTTTTGTGGAATTGGTAAAAATGAAAGTCGGGGTATAGATGGAAAACATTTTGCCATGTGAAGTGAATGAAAAAACTCACAATTTTATTCAAGATAAACAATTTTCAATAGGCTCAGTGTTGTTTTCTGATGTCTATCATGCCTTTACCTAAACAAAACATCACACTTTGAGAAAGAATAATAAAACATGTCTCAGCGAACAAAATTACTATACTTGGCCGCTACACTCTTAAAAATCCCGGGTCAGACTGACTCGGAAAAGGAATCCGTTGGGGGCACACTCGAAAAAAATGTCAGTTTCAACCAAATTGTGGGTCAAGGTTGACCAAATTATAAGTCAATCTGACTTGGATTTTGGTCAAACTTGACCCGGAATGTGGTTGAAACTGACCCTTTTCCGAGTGTGCCCCCAACGGATTCCTTTTCCAAGTCAGTCTGACCCGGGATTTTTAAGAGTGTATTTTGGATACTTAATTTGCTCAGATCAGGTGACACATGCATTTTGAGGTCAAGCGTCAATAAAGGGTCAAAGGTAACCTGAAAATAGTGAATTTTCCGTATTATTTCTGAGAAATAAAACGGAAATGACCTAACTTGTTAAATGCATACTACTGTCCTATGGCTTTGTAAACTATTTCTTCCAGTATTATACATCAAAATACCCATGTCAAAAATGATACAAACAATGGAATGTAATCGAATTAAAAACATCTAAATAGGAAAACAAAACCCAAAATATTCGTATGCAAGTTAATGATTATTTGGGTAAAGTTGTAAATGAAGAAAGCTATAATAAACTATATACAGTGGCGACCGAAAGTATTGTCACGTTCCAAACGCGTTCACATCACGTGATGATCCTATACCGTTTATTCCTGCTCATTTGATACTTCCCATTCACTTAACAAAAAAGGGGGAAACGAGTAAAAATGTTCATTATATAACGATTGATTTAAGGAAAAAGTGAATTTGGAGTGAACATATGTGCTTTCACTCATTTTGAAGTGACCTCATGGATCACTCGAGATCCATGTATGATTATTAATCACTCCAAAATGAGTGAAAAATGAACATATTCACCCCAAATTCAGTATAATTTTTTTTCATTTAATCCTCAAACATGTTAAAGTGATAGGCTAACATTGTGGAGCTTCAATTTAAAAATTGTCAAACTTTGATATCTGAGCTGGATAGTAGCGTTCAAATGGACAAATAAACACCCTAAAAAACAAAAGTTTGGAAAGTTATGCTGCCAATGGCAAGGTATGCATGAATAAACAATTTCTACTCCGGTGGATGGTAAAATAGCCTAGATCTACACACAGTAAGTCTATGGGAGGAAATGGACAGGTGAATCCGGTCAATTTGAATGCTTGTAGATATTTTAAAGCACTAAATCGACATTTTGAAATACAATTTTTTTTCAGGGCTTCATTTTTAGACCTTACCAAAGACACTAGGAGCGTGGAGGATTATGTAGCTCACATTTTTTAACTGTGGTAAATGTTAGCCAATGGCTTTAAAGTGTGAAAAAATTACTCATTTAAAAAAACATATGTAAGCAATTTTAGGAATTTGCCTCAAAATGGAAAATAAAATCCTTCCCAAAATATACTGATAATTTGAATCGCTAAATTAAAACTTCGAACGTGTTGTCAATAATTCAATGTAACTCCAAGCTAAATTTTACGTTAATCCATCTTTGCACATCCGAGATCTTACAGGGGGATTAATTTATGTGTAATTTGTAATTCGTGTGTAATTTGTGTAAGTCATGTATGAATAAAAACAAGTTGCCAATTATTTTGTGATCGATACTGACCTGATTTATAATCATTTCATTGACATGATTAAAGTCAGTAATCTGTGAAAAATGCATCGCTTCTGAAATTAGTTTTCGGCTTTATTGGAAATACATGTACAGATACGTGTAGATACCTTCTGATAAGAATTATCGGGGAAGAGTTCATACATCGCAGCTGAAATTAGGTTTCGGATTTATTGGAAATGCAGATAACTTCTGATTGAGATTATCGGTAACGGTTTATTAACAGGACCTAGTTCTATATGTTTTCTGGTACAATGGTACTATATCAGGGATAAACGAGCACGGTCTATTGATGCGCACAGCGTGACATTTCTTTTGGGCCTTATTGGGTGGTTTCTCTCGATGAAGAAGAGGGGTACAGCTCATGTGAACATAAAAGACGCCGAATTCATCAGCCAAATGTTAAGTAGCAAATTGCAAATTGAAGGCACACCTGCGTTAGGACACCCAGTGGCGCGTGGTGGCTGTTCCCATTACCGGCTATTGTGGCGGGCAATATTGGATAATTGCTGGAATTACAGAGTTTTTGAACAACGGACAATGGGCGAAACGACTTCTAAAACGGTTATTGGAACACCGTTATTCCATATGACCACAAAGCTTAAAGGGATTTTGGAGAGCGTAAAGTGGAAAACGCAGCACGAGACTATATAGATTAGAATCATTTATCTTGCTACAAGTCATTCTGTTATATGCCGCATCTCTCTTGAGAGTACTCTTGCGTGGAACGGCAATCTCTGGCCCATTTTACCCCTGCCACTGTGTGTAAATATCGGACCTTATTGTGAGTCAGCCGATGGTTATTGTACGTTTTACGTCTGAGCTGATAAGTCTTCGATTTCTTCTCATTTTCTCCTCTTCAAGATTTACCTGCCTCTTCCTTTTTGCACCAAGTTAAAGTGGCATACAATATACGTAACACTTTAATGATTGATTTTTTTATAAGTGCACTTCAAACCTGCAGAATAATAGACTATTCCATCGATTCGGCTTCATCAACGATAACTGTGTACACAACTGGGTATTGTCTGCCTTGAACTATTATTAAGAGTGATTTAAAAATATTTTGTCAAACCATATGTTAAAATTTAAAAAACACTGACAGCTGTGTTCATTTCATTGACATAATGCCCAGAGATAATTACGAAAAGTAAAGAATTTTCTTATTTTTTGTTACAACCGGACTCAATCACTTATTCGACAGTTTAATAATTTGTATGCAATCGCTTTATTGTGTGTGTGTGTGTGTGTGGTGATTTCTAAATAAAACCTTGTAAAAACTAAATACCAAATTATATGGAAATCATTAATTACATGTTGTAAATTAAATTTTCGTTTCGTTATTGTATTCATTACTGAACCCGAAGTAACACGATACACTTTCAAATTAATATTTCATTATCTTGGTATTGGAAAAAATACCACGTGCCTCAATAAATTTACTCCACTTCTATTACTCACTGCCCCTCCCCGAAACCTATCACAAGTCATGATTGTAAACTGCCTTTAGGCCGACTCTTGTCATGAACATATCCTGCACAATATATTTGTTTGAAATATTTGGTTAGTGTTATCTGATATATTTTCAGTGTAATAACGGATAGAGTAGTTACAAATTAACTTTCCACCAGGCGTGGTTCTAGCTACGGGGGGGGGGCGGGGCTGGAGGGTTTAAGCCCCCCCCCCCCTCAAAAAAAATAGTAAGAATACGTAAATAAATCAATCAATCAATCAATCAATAAGTGAATGAATAAATAAATCAACCAATCAATCAATCAATCAATAAGAATAAATAAACAAATAAATAAATACAGTAAAATTCAAAATTAACAAATCGGACGAAAAATGTTTTACAATGGAAATATTAATAAACATCCCCCTGTTTGAAATTTTGACATTTTTTCGTACTGCGTAATATGTGTCATTTTCATACTTTAAATATCACTTTAAATTCCGGAAAGGCGATTAATCAAAGTCATGTGTTTTTGTTTTGTTTTGTTTTTTTTAGATCTGGTCCAATCGCGCTATCAGAATGTTCTTGAAGATTATCTCAGCAAAATTATCACCCTCAAGTGAAACAACTTGCGATGGTCCGAGATGGCAATAACGATTGGTACTGACGCGTTTTTATTTGTAGAGGGCGCTTCTGCGAAAATGCGTGCAATTGGCATTGAGTGATTCAATTACATTACTTTCTGGGGACTCAATTATTTTGTCCGGTCTTTATCCTGTCTGTATCGTTTCAGTGTGGACGAATTCGGGGGCGTAGGTTGGTTTGGGCATGGGCATGGGCGTGGGGAAGTCCACATCTTGGGGAGGTGGAGACTTAAGTTTAGACAATTAGCTGTTGAAAGCAGAAAAAAAAGAAGTGCAAATTTATACCAGGAGCGGAACTCCTCGCCTGAGGGGCCGAGGTGCACGTGTACCCAGTGCACGCCACCGCCACACCTACATCGCCTCTGTATTTTTTTTTTCATTTTCGATATCAGTGCTCTTGTAAAAGGCACTCATCCTTTTATACTGCTATCTTTAAGTTTAATTTAAGACAATAGGAATGCGCTACAAATCATTGTTTATTAATAGTCCCCAACATACTTGTCTGATACAAATACCACAAATTTCCAGTTTTATGTACATATATGTTTTGGTTTTACTTTAGATAAGGTGACTGCAAGAGGTTAGTCGTATCTGGGATATTTTGAATTATTACATCTCTGCATGTGAATCTCCTGTAATATAATAATATATACATCTGCCTTATAGTTATACACAACAATAGTTTGTAAGTTGACTCTCAACAATGTAGTCTTAAGGCCACCGTACACAACAATAGTTTGTAAGTTGACTCTCAACAATGTAGTCTTAAGGCCACCGCACACTACACGACCTTTGTCGTACGACTGCACCGACTTGGATTCGAAATAAAAAAAAAAAAGCTTATATTTCGTACACGCTGATTTATTTCTGGGATTTATTTCAGATGCAAATCGGTAAGTCGTGCATGCGACGGAAAATCGCGTAGTGTGCGGTGGCCTTTATGGTGGCTACACACTTGTATTCAAATACGAGTTATTAAGAATGTACTAGGTGTTAAAAATAAGATTTGTCAAGTTTGATATTTAATAACACAAAAACTATACACCAGATTATACTGGCACAGCTGAAGGTGGTTTGAATAA